>CM055906.1:22585088-22808188 GCA_029582155.1 Panopea generosa | reverse complement strand
ATTCTGCAGCATGTGTCTGGGCTCAAATTCTTCACTGGTTCAAGATATGCAATTATAAAGAAAAAAAAGTATACCTTGACCAGGTTGGTTTTTTTTAAATTCAATGCTTTTGTGAGACCTATCAATTTCCAGAGTAATGATATGTCAACTATTCGCCCTAGATGCGGTTCGAACCAACAATTCTGAAATGACACAGAATTGTCCAGAAAGCTGGTATCAGCATCAATTTTTCAGTGGTGATTTCTAAAATACTGACCATTTAACTCATGCTAGCAAAAAACAAAACACTGCAGTACAAAGCCCTGAAAAAAGAAGAAAAAGAGAACTAAAGTTTTATTTCTACCTCCTTCATCTGTAGGTCCGGAGTACTCAAGGGAGATAATAGTGGTGTGAGTCCTGAAGAGGACTTTTTTTTTAAATTTAAGATTCTAAATTTTCATATTATGTAACAATACTCAATACAAGTTCAATAAAGCTAAATGCATCCCCATATCTCAACTAGTTCTGAAATGAATTAAGTTTTAGTGACACATGGTTTCAGTCAAAATGCTGCTATTTCATGTAAAAAAGCAAGAATTCACAACCCTACAGTCTACATTTCATGATAACTTAACCAATTGTGTCTAAAAAGGTCTGAAACTTTCACAACTACATGGTAAAATGAAAAGGTGTCTGAAAATGGGAAGAAAAACAGACATTTTGATTACAAAAAAATGATATTGTGGAACAAAACTTATTAAACATAACATATTTTAGATAAAATTTCAATATCAGAATGATATGGCAGCAACACAAGCAAACAATTCAAGCTATTTTCATGCTAAAGTACTCCATTACCCTGTCTACACATCAATTCCAATATAAGAAGGGCAACACAGGCTCAATAGATAATGAATGCATACATGACATTCAATGTAAAATTCTGCATATCTATAGCATTTTCTATAAAAATGGAGTACAAGCAAAAATTTCCGCCAAATTTATTGATTCGACGCAGAATTTAATGCGACGACAACCGAAAACAACCGAAGTTAACTGTAAACTGGCCTCCTGTCGCAAGATTGCAACTACTGCCTTTTCATAATTAAACAATAAAAAATTAGTACAAACTCCCAGTCCACTGTAAATATGCAATTTATTTCATTTTGCAAACAATTCTATTTTTGCATACAGAAATAAGTGGGTGGGGTAATAAATTAATGTAAAAATCAGCTTAAAATTCACAATCTGAGCAATAAGCATGCCCACTGGAATTCAGCGTGATCTTGCAGATACTTCAACCTGAATTAAGGGTTGGTAGCTCTACAGAAATATGGCAAAACGACACATGATGGAGAGAGTGTCACAAATGGGATCTGTCTATGAGGACAGGACGTGTGTTCATGAAATATGAGACTGGACACTGCTCATAAACCTAAACTTAGGGCAAGGAAACACCAAAATGACCATCTACAGAGTAAACCAGCATTCTGCCATGCATTAGACATGATGTATCTCTCTTTTTGTTTCCACATTTAACAGAATACTAAATCATACATGGATAACATGAATATCAAGAAATTGACATATACAAAGTTTGGACAATGTGTGTAATCTCTATCATAAATGCATGAAAAAAAATGCAAATCTACACCATCAGTTATATTGAAATGTTTAAAAACTCAGATTGTGTTCAACTATTCATAACATGTCCAAATTATAGTTTAATACCTTCTATTTAAAGAAATCAGCATTCCTCAACACTGCAACATGCAGATCTGTCAGTTTCTGTTAACGTCTCACACCACTATTACATTTCCCATAGGGCTCCATTGTAACATTTATGTCCAAAACAGAGTGAAAAATTAAATTCTGCAGCATGTGTCTGGGCTCAAATTCTTCACTGGTTCAAGATATGCAATTATAAAGAAAAAAAAGTATACCTTGACCAGGTTGGTTTTTTTTAAATTCAATGCTTTTGTGAGACCTATCAATTTCCAGAGTAATGATATGTCAACTATTCGCCCTAGATGCGGTTCGAACCAACAATTCTGAAATGACACAGAATTGTCCAGAAAGCTGGTATCAGCATCAATTTTTCAGTGGTGATTTCTAAAATACTGACCATTTAACTCATGCTAGCAAAAAACAAAACACTGCAGTACAAAGCCCTGAAAAAAGAAGAAAAAGAGAACTAAAGTTTTATTTCTACCTCCTTCATCTGTAGGTCCGGAGTACTCAAGGGAGATAATAGTGGTGTGAGTCCTGAAGAGGACTTTTTTTTTAAATTTAAGATTCTAAATTTTCATATTATGTAACAATACTCAATACAAGTTCAATAAAGCTAAATGCATCCCCATATCTCAACTAGTTCTGAAATGAATTAAGTTTTAGTGACACATGGTTTCAGTCAAAATGCTGCTATTTCATGTAAAAAAGCAAGAATTCACAACCCTACAGTCTACATTTCATGATAACTTAACCAATTGTGTCTAAAAAGGTCTGAAACTTTCACAACTACATGGTAAAATGAAAAGGTGTCTGAAAATGGGAAGAAAAACAGACATTTTGATTACAAAAAAATGATATTGTGGAACAAAACTTATTAAACATAACATATTTTAGATAAAATTTCAATATCAGAATGATATGGCAGCAACACAAGCAAACAATTCAAGCTATTTTCATGCTAAAGTACTCCATTACCCTGTCTACACATCAATTCCAATATAAGAAGGGCAACACAGGCTCAATAGATAATGAATGCATACATGACATTCAATGTAAAATTCTGCATATCTATAGCATTTTCTATAAAAATGGAGTACAAGCAAAAATTTCCGCCAAATTTATTGATTCGACGCAGAATTTAATGCGACGACAACCGAAAACAACCGAAGTTAACTGTAAACTGGCCTCCTGTCGCAAGATTGCAACTACTGCCTTTTCATAATTAAACAATAAAAAATTAGTACAAACTCCCAGTCCACTGTAAATATGCAATTTATTTCATTTTGCAAACAATTCTATTTTTGCATACAGAAATAAGTGGGTGGGGTAATAAATTAATGTAAAAATCAGCTTAAAATTCACAATCTGAGCAATAAGCATGCCCACTGGAATTCAGCGTGATCTTGCAGATACTTCAACCTGAATTAAGGGTTGGTAGCTCTACAGAAATATGGCAAAACGACACATGATGGAGAGAGTGTCACAAATGGGATCTGTCTATGAGGACAGGACGTGTGTTCATGAAATATGAGACTGGACACTGCTCATAAACCTAAACTTAGGGCAAGGAAACACCAAAATGACCATCTACAGAGTAAACCAGCATTCTGCCATGCATTAGACATGATGTATCTCTCTTTTTGTTTCCACATTTAACAGAATACTAAATCATACATGGATAACATGAATATCAAGAAATTGACATATACAAAGTTTGGACAATGTGTGTAATCTCTATCATAAATGCATGAAAAAAAATGCAAATCTACACCATCAGTTATATTGAAATGTTTAAAAACTCAGATTGTGTTCAACTATTCATAACATGTCCAAATTATAGTTTAATACCTTCTATTTAAAGAAATCAGCATTCCTCAACACTGCAACATGCAGATCTGTCAGTTTCTGTTAACGTCTCACACCACTATTACATTTCCCATAGGGCTCCATTGTAACATTTATGTCCAAAACAGAGTGAAAAATTAAATTCTGCAGCATGTGTCTGGGCTCAAATTCTTCACTGGTTCAAGATATGCAATTATAAAGAAAAAAAAGTATACCTTGACCAGGTTGGTTTTTTTTTAAATTCAATGCTTTTGTGAGACCTATCAATTTCCAGAGTAATGATATGTCAACTATTCGCCCTAGATGCGGTTCGAACCAACAATTCTGAAATGACACAGAATTGTCCAGAAAGCTGGTATCAGCATCAATTTTCAGTGGTGATTTCTAAAATACTGACCATTTAACTCATGCTAGCAAAAAACAAAACACTGCAGTACAAAGCCCTGAAAAAAGAAGAAAAAGAGAACTAAAGTTTTATTTCTACCTCCTTCATCTGTAGGTCCGGAGTACTCAAGGGAGATAATAGTGGTGTGAGTCCTGAAGAGGACTTTTTTTTTAAATTTAAGATTCTAAATTTTCATATTATGTAACAATACTCAATACAAGTTCAATAAAGCTAAATGCATCCCCATATCTCAACTAGTTCTGAAATGAATTAAGTTTTAGTGACACATGGTTTCAGTCAAAATGCTGCTATTTCATGTAAAAAAGCAAGAATTCACAACCCTACAGTCTACATTTCATGATAACTTAACCAATTGTGTCTAAAAAGGTCTGAAACTTTCACAACTACATGGTAAAATGAAAAGGTGTCTGAAAATGGGAAGAAAAACAGACATTTTGATTACAAAAAAATGATATTGTGGAACAAAACTTATTAAACATAACATATTTTAGATAAAATTTCAATATCAGAATGATATGGCAGCAACACAAGCAAACAATTCAAGCTATTTTCATGCTAAAGTACTCCATTACCCTGTCTACACATCAATTCCAATATAAGAAGGGCAACACAGGCTCAATAGATAATGAATGCATACATGACATTCAATGTAAAATTCTGCATATCTATAGCATTTTCTATAAAAATGGAGTACAAGCAAAAATTTCCGCCAAATTTATTGATTCGACGCAGAATTTAATGCGACGACAACCGAAAACAACCGAAGTTAACTGTAAACTGGCCTCCTGTCGCAAGATTGCAACTACTGCCTTTTCATAATTAAACAATAAAAAATTAGTACAAACTCCCAGTCCACTGTAAATATGCAATTTATTTCATTTTGCAAACAATTCTATTTTTGCATACAGAAATAAGTGGGTGGGGTAATAAATTAATGTAAAAATCAGCTTAAAATTCACAATCTGAGCAATAAGCATGCCCACTGGAATTCAGCGTGATCTTGCAGATACTTCAACCTGAATTAAGGGTTGGTAGCTCTACAGAAATATGGCAAAACGACACATGATGGAGAGAGTGTCACAAATGGGATCTGTCTATGAGGACAGGACGTGTGTTCATGAAATATGAGACTGGACACTGCTCATAAACCTAAACTTAGGGCAAGGAAACACCAAAATGACCATCTACAGAGTAAACCAGCATTCTGCCATGCATTAGACATGATGTATCTCTCTTTTTGTTTCCACATTTAACAGAATACTAAATCATACATGGATAACATGAATATCAAGAAATTGACATATACAAAGTTTGGACAATGTGTGTAATCTCTATCATAAATGCATGAAAAAAAATGCAAATCTACACCATCAGTTATATTGAAATGTTTAAAAACTCAGATTGTGTTCAACTATTCATAACATGTCCAAATTATAGTTTAATACCTTCTATTTAAAGAAATCAGCATTCCTCAACACTGCAACATGCAGATCTGTCAGTTTCTGTTAACGTCTCACACCACTATTACATTTCCCATAGGGCTCCATTGTAACATTTATGTCCAAAACAGAGTGAAAAATTAAATTCTGCAGCATGTGTCTGGGCTCAAATTCTTCACTGGTTCAAGATATGCAATTATAAAGAAAAAAAAGTATACCTTGACCAGGTTGGTTTTTTTTAAATTCAATGCTTTTGTGAGACCTATCAATTTCCAGAGTAATGATATGTCAACTATTCGCCCTAGATGCGGTTCGAACCAACAATTCTGAAATGACACAGAATTGTCCAGAAAGCTGGTATCAGCATCAATTTTTCAGTGGTGATTTCTAAAATACTGACCATTTAACTCATGCTAGCAAAAAACAAAACACTGCAGTACAAAGCCCTGAAAAAAGAAGAAAAAGAGAACTAAAGTTTTATTTCTACCTCCTTCATCTGTAGGTCCGGAGTACTCAAGGGAGATAATAGTGGTGTGAGTCCTGAAGAGGACTTTTTTTTTAAATTTAAGATTCTAAATTTTCATATTATGTAACAATACTCAATACAAGTTCAATAAAGCTAAATGCATCCCCATATCTCAACTAGTTCTGAAATGAATTAAGTTTTAGTGACACATGGTTTCAGTCAAAATGCTGCTATTTCATGTAAAAAAGCAAGAATTCACAACCCTACAGTCTACATTTCATGATAACTTAACCAATTGTGTCTAAAAAGGTCTGAAACTTTCACAACTACATGGTAAAATGAAAAGGTGTCTGAAAATGGGAAGAAAAACAGACATTTTGATTACAAAAAAATGATATTGTGGAACAAAACTTATTAAACATAACATATTTTAGATAAAATTTCAATATCAGAATGATATGGCAGCAACACAAGCAAACAATTCAAGCTATTTTCATGCTAAAGTACTCCATTACCCTGTCTACACATCAATTCCAATATAAGAAGGGCAACACAGGCTCAATAGATAATGAATGCATACATGACATTCAATGTAAAATTCTGCATATCTATAGCATTTTCTATAAAAATGGAGTACAAGCAAAAATTTCCGCCAAATTTATTGATTCGACGCAGAATTTAATGCGACGACAACCGAAAACAACCGAAGTTAACTGTAAACTGGCCTCCTGTCGCAAGATTGCAACTACTGCCTTTTCATAATTAAACAATAAAAAATTAGTACAAACTCCCAGTCCACTGTAAATATGCAATTTATTTCATTTTGCAAACAATTCTATTTTTGCATACAGAAATAAGTGGGTGGGGTAATAAATTAATGTAAAAATCAGCTTAAAATTCACAATCTGAGCAATAAGCATGCCCACTGGAATTCAGCGTGATCTTGCAGATACTTCAACCTGAATTAAGGGTTGGTAGCTCTACAGAAATATGGCAAAACGACACATGATGGAGAGAGTGTCACAAATGGGATCTGTCTATGAGGACAGGACGTGTGTTCATGAAATATGAGACTGGACACTGCTCATAAACCTAAACTTAGGGCAAGGAAACACCAAAATGACCATCTACAGAGTAAACCAGCATTCTGCCATGCATTAGACATGATGTATCTCTCTTTTTGTTTCCACATTTAACAGAATACTAAATCATACATGGATAACATGAATATCAAGAAATTGACATATACAAAGTTTGGACAATGTGTGTAATCTCTATCATAAATGCATGAAAAAAAATGCAAATCTACACCATCAGTTATATTGAAATGTTTAAAAACTCAGATTGTGTTCAACTATTCATAACATGTCCAAATTATAGTTTAATACCTTCTATTTAAAGAAATCAGCATTCCTCAACACTGCAACATGCAGATCTGTCAGTTTCTGTTAACGTCTCACACCACTATTACATTTCCCATAGGGCTCCATTGTAACATTTATGTCCAAAACAGAGTGAAAAATTAAATTCTGCAGCATGTGTCTGGGCTCAAATTCTTCACTGGTTCAAGATATGCAATTATAAAGAAAAAAAAGTATACCTTGACCAGGTTGGTTTTTTTTAAATTCAATGCTTTTGTGAGACCTATCAATTTCCAGAGTAATGATATGTCAACTATTCGCCCTAGATGCGGTTCGAACCAACAATTCTGAAATGACACAGAATTGTCCAGAAAGCTGGTATCAGCATCAATTTTTCAGTGGTGATTTCTAAAATACTGACCATTTAACTCATGCTAGCAAAAAACAAAACACTGCAGTACAAAGCCCTGAAAAAAGAAGAAAAAGAGAACTAAAGTTTTATTTCTACCTCCTTCATCTGTAGGTCCGGAGTACTCAAGGGAGATAATAGTGGTGTGAGTCCTGAAGAGGACTTTTTTTTTAAATTTAAGATTCTAAATTTTCATATTATGTAACAATACTCAATACAAGTTCAATAAAGCTAAATGCATCCCCATATCTCAACTAGTTCTGAAATGAATTAAGTTTTAGTGACACATGGTTTCAGTCAAAATGCTGCTATTTCATGTAAAAAAGCAAGAATTCACAACCCTACAGTCTACATTTCATGATAACTTAACCAATTGTGTCTAAAAAGGTCTGAAACTTTCACAACTACATGGTAAAATGAAAAGGTGTCTGAAAATGGGAAGAAAAACAGACATTTTGATTACAAAAAAATGATATTGTGGAACAAAACTTATTAAACATAACATATTTTAGATAAAATTTCAATATCAGAATGATATGGCAGCAACACAAGCAAACAATTCAAGCTATTTTCATGCTAAAGTACTCCATTACCCTGTCTACACATCAATTCCAATATAAGAAGGGCAACACAGGCTCAATAGATAATGAATGCATACATGACATTCAATGTAAAATTCTGCATATCTATAGCATTTTCTATAAAAATGGAGTACAAGCAAAAATTTCCGCCAAATTTATTGATTCGACGCAGAATTTAATGCGACGACAACCGAAAACAACCGAAGTTAACTGTAAACTGGCCTCCTGTCGCAAGATTGCAACTACTGCCTTTTCATAATTAAACAATAAAAAATTAGTACAAACTCCCAGTCCACTGTAAATATGCAATTTATTTCATTTTGCAAACAATTCTATTTTTGCATACAGAAATAAGTGGGTGGGGTAATAAATTAATGTAAAAATCAGCTTAAAATTCACAATCTGAGCAATAAGCATGCCCACTGGAATTCAGCGTGATCTTGCAGATACTTCAACCTGAATTAAGGGTTGGTAGCTCTACAGAAATATGGCAAAACGACACATGATGGAGAGAGTGTCACAAATGGGATCTGTCTATGAGGACAGGACGTGTGTTCATGAAATATGAGACTGGACACTGCTCATAAACCTAAACTTAGGGCAAGGAAACACCAAAATGACCATCTACAGAGTAAACCAGCATTCTGCCATGCATTAGACATGATGTATCTCTCTTTTTGTTTCCACATTTAACAGAATACTAAATCATACATGGATAACATGAATATCAAGAAATTGACATATACAAAGTTTGGACAATGTGTGTAATCTCTATCATAAATGCATGAAAAAAAATGCAAATCTACACCATCAGTTATATTGAAATGTTTAAAAACTCAGATTGTGTTCAACTATTCATAACATGTCCAAATTATAGTTTAATACCTTCTATTTAAAGAAATCAGCATTCCTCAACACTGCAACATGCAGATCTGTCAGTTTCTGTTAACGTCTCACACCACTATTACATTTCCCATAGGGCTCCATTGTAACATTTATGTCCAAAACAGAGTGAAAAATTAAATTCTGCAGCATGTGTCTGGGCTCAAATTCTTCACTGGTTCAAGATATGCAATTATAAAGAAAAAAAAGTATACCTTGACCAGGTTGGTTTTTTTTAAATTCAATGCTTTTGTGAGACCTATCAATTTCCAGAGTAATGATATGTCAACTATTCGCCCTAGATGCGGTTCGAACCAACAATTCTGAAATGACACAGAATTGTCCAGAAAGCTGGTATCAGCATCAATTTTTCAGTGGTGATTTCTAAAATACTGACCATTTAACTCATGCTAGCAAAAAACAAAACACTGCAGTACAAAGCCCTGAAAAAAGAAGAAAAAGAGAACTAAAGTTTTATTTCTACCTCCTTCATCTGTAGGTCCGGAGTACTCAAGGGAGATAATAGTGGTGTGAGTCCTGAAGAGGACTTTTTTTTTAAATTTAAGATTCTAAATTTTCATATTATGTAACAATACTCAATACAAGTTCAATAAAGCTAAATGCATCCCCATATCTCAACTAGTTCTGAAATGAATTAAGTTTTAGTGACACATGGTTTCAGTCAAAATGCTGCTATTTCATGTAAAAAAGCAAGAATTCACAACCCTACAGTCTACATTTCATGATAACTTAACCAATTGTGTCTAAAAAGGTCTGAAACTTTCACAACTACATGGTAAAATGAAAAGGTGTCTGAAAATGGGAAGAAAAACAGACATTTTGATTACAAAAAAATGATATTGTGGAACAAAACTTATTAAACATAACATATTTTAGATAAAATTTCAATATCAGAATGATATGGCAGCAACACAAGCAAACAATTCAAGCTATTTTCATGCTAAAGTACTCCATTACCCTGTCTACACATCAATTCCAATATAAGAAGGGCAACACAGGCTCAATAGATAATGAATGCATACATGACATTCAATGTAAAATTCTGCATATCTATAGCATTTTCTATAAAAATGGAGTACAAGCAAAAATTTCCGCCAAATTTATTGATTCGACGCAGAATTTAATGCGACGACAACCGAAAACAACCGAAGTTAACTGTAAACTGGCCTCCTGTCGCAAGATTGCAACTACTGCCTTTTCATAATTAAACAATAAAAAATTAGTACAAACTCCCAGTCCACTGTAAATATGCAATTTATTTCATTTTGCAAACAATTCTATTTTTGCATACAGAAATAAGTGGGTGGGGTAATAAATTAATGTAAAAATCAGCTTAAAATTCACAATCTGAGCAATAAGCATGCCCACTGGAATTCAGCGTGATCTTGCAGATACTTCAACCTGAATTAAGGGTTGGTAGCTCTACAGAAATATGGCAAAACGACACATGATGGAGAGAGTGTCACAAATGGGATCTGTCTATGAGGACAGGACGTGTGTTCATGAAATATGAGACTGGACACTGCTCATAAACCTAAACTTAGGGCAAGGAAACACCAAAATGACCATCTACAGAGTAAACCAGCATTCTGCCATGCATTAGACATGATGTATCTCTCTTTTTGTTTCCACATTTAACAGAATACTAAATCATACATGGATAACATGAATATCAAGAAATTGACATATACAAAGTTTGGACAATGTGTGTAATCTCTATCATAAATGCATGAAAAAAAATGCAAATCTACACCATCAGTTATATTGAAATGTTTAAAAACTCAGATTGTGTTCAACTATTCATAACATGTCCAAATTATAGTTTAATACCTTCTATTTAAAGAAATCAGCATTCCTCAACACTGCAACATGCAGATCTGTCAGTTTCTGTTAACGTCTCACACCACTATTACATTTCCCATAGGGCTCCATTGTAACATTTATGTCCAAAACAGAGTGAAAAATTAAATTCTGCAGCATGTGTCTGGGCTCAAATTCTTCACTGGTTCAAGATATGCAATTATAAAGAAAAAAAAGTATACCTTGACCAGGTTGGTTTTTTTTAAATTCAATGCTTTTGTGAGACCTATCAATTTCCAGAGTAATGATATGTCAACTATTCGCCCTAGATGCGGTTCGAACCAACAATTCTGAAATGACACAGAATTGTCCAGAAAGCTGGTATCAGCATCAATTTTTCAGTGGTGATTTCTAAAATACTGACCATTTAACTCATGCTAGCAAAAAACAAAACACTGCAGTACAAAGCCCTGAAAAAAGAAGAAAAAGAGAACTAAAGTTTTATTTCTACCTCCTTCATCTGTAGGTCCGGAGTACTCAAGGGAGATAATAGTGGTGTGAGTCCTGAAGAGGACTTTTTTTTTAAATTTAAGATTCTAAATTTTCATATTATGTAACAATACTCAATACAAGTTCAATAAAGCTAAATGCATCCCCATATCTCAACTAGTTCTGAAATGAATTAAGTTTTAGTGACACATGGTTTCAGTCAAAATGCTGCTATTTCATGTAAAAAAGCAAGAATTCACAACCCTACAGTCTACATTTCATGATAACTTAACCAATTGTGTCTAAAAAGGTCTGAAACTTTCACAACTACATGGTAAAATGAAAAGGTGTCTGAAAATGGGAAGAAAAACAGACATTTTGATTACAAAAAAATGATATTGTGGAACAAAACTTATTAAACATAACATATTTTAGATAAAATTTCAATATCAGAATGATATGGCAGCAACACAAGCAAACAATTCAAGCTATTTTCATGCTAAAGTACTCCATTACCCTGTCTACACATCAATTCCAATATAAGAAGGGCAACACAGGCTCAATAGATAATGAATGCATACATGACATTCAATGTAAAATTCTGCATATCTATAGCATTTTCTATAAAAATGGAGTACAAGCAAAAATTTCCGCCAAATTTATTGATTCGACGCAGAATTTAATGCGACGACAACCGAAAACAACCGAAGTTAACTGTAAACTGGCCTCCTGTCGCAAGATTGCAACTACTGCCTTTTCATAATTAAACAATAAAAAATTAGTACAAACTCCCAGTCCACTGTAAATATGCAATTTATTTCATTTTGCAAACAATTCTATTTTTGCATACAGAAATAAGTGGGTGGGGTAATAAATTAATGTAAAAATCAGCTTAAAATTCACAATCTGAGCAATAAGCATGCCCACTGGAATTCAGCGTGATCTTGCAGATACTTCAACCTGAATTAAGGGTTGGTAGCTCTACAGAAATATGGCAAAACGACACATGATGGAGAGAGTGTCACAAATGGGATCTGTCTATGAGGACAGGACGTGTGTTCATGAAATATGAGACTGGACACTGCTCATAAACCTAAACTTAGGGCAAGGAAACACCAAAATGACCATCTACAGAGTAAACCAGCATTCTGCCATGCATTAGACATGATGTATCTCTCTTTTTGTTTCCACATTTAACAGAATACTAAATCATACATGGATAACATGAATATCAAGAAATTGACATATACAAAGTTTGGACAATGTGTGTAATCTCTATCATAAATGCATGAAAAAAAATGCAAATCTACACCATCAGTTATATTGAAATGTTTAAAAACTCAGATTGTGTTCAACTATTCATAACATGTCCAAATTATAGTTTAATACCTTCTATTTAAAGAAATCAGCATTCCTCAACACTGCAACATGCAGATCTGTCAGTTTCTGTTAACGTCTCACACCACTATTACATTTCCCATAGGGCTCCATTGTAACATTTATGTCCAAAACAGAGTGAAAAATTAAATTCTGCAGCATGTGTCTGGGCTCAAATTCTTCACTGGTTCAAGATATGCAATTATAAAGAAAAAAAAGTATACCTTGACCAGGTTGGTTTTTTTTAAATTCAATGCTTTTGTGAGACCTATCAATTTCCAGAGTAATGATATGTCAACTATTCGCCCTAGATGCGGTTCGAACCAACAATTCTGAAATGACACAGAATTGTCCAGAAAGCTGGTATCAGCATCAATTTTTCAGTGGTGATTTCTAAAATACTGACCATTTAACTCATGCTAGCAAAAAACAAAACACTGCAGTACAAAGCCCTGAAAAAAGAAGAAAAAGAGAACTAAAGTTTTATTTCTACCTCCTTCATCTGTAGGTCCGGAGTACTCAAGGGAGATAATAGTGGTGTGAGTCCTGAAGAGGACTTTTTTTTTAAATTTAAGATTCTAAATTTTCATATTATGTAACAATACTCAATACAAGTTCAATAAAGCTAAATGCATCCCCATATCTCAACTAGTTCTGAAATGAATTAAGTTTTAGTGACACATGGTTTCAGTCAAAATGCTGCTATTTCATGTAAAAAAGCAAGAATTCACAACCCTACAGTCTACATTTCATGATAACTTAACCAATTGTGTCTAAAAAGGTCTGAAACTTTCACAACTACATGGTAAAATGAAAAGGTGTCTGAAAATGGGAAGAAAAACAGACATTTTGATTACAAAAAAATGATATTGTGGAACAAAACTTATTAAACATAACATATTTTAGATAAAATTTCAATATCAGAATGATATGGCAGCAACACAAGCAAACAATTCAAGCTATTTTCATGCTAAAGTACTCCATTACCCTGTCTACACATCAATTCCAATATAAGAAGGGCAACACAGGCTCAATAGATAATGAATGCATACATGACATTCAATGTAAAATTCTGCATATCTATAGCATTTTCTATAAAAATGGAGTACAAGCAAAAATTTCCGCCAAATTTATTGATTCGACGCAGAATTTAATGCGACGACAACCGAAAACAACCGAAGTTAACTGTAAACTGGCCTCCTGTCGCAAGATTGCAACTACTGCCTTTTCATAATTAAACAATAAAAAATTAGTACAAACTCCCAGTCCACTGTAAATATGCAATTTATTTCATTTTGCAAACAATTCTATTTTTGCATACAGAAATAAGTGGGTGGGGTAATAAATTAATGTAAAAATCAGCTTAAAATTCACAATCTGAGCAATAAGCATGCCCACTGGAATTCAGCGTGATCTTGCAGATACTTCAACCTGAATTAAGGGTTGGTAGCTCTACAGAAATATGGCAAAACGACACATGATGGAGAGAGTGTCACAAATGGGATCTGTCTATGAGGACAGGACGTGTGTTCATGAAATATGAGACTGGACACTGCTCATAAACCTAAACTTAGGGCAAGGAAACACCAAAATGACCATCTACAGAGTAAACCAGCATTCTGCCATGCATTAGACATGATGTATCTCTCTTTTTGTTTCCACATTTAACAGAATACTAAATCATACATGGATAACATGAATATCAAGAAATTGACATATACAAAGTTTGGACAATGTGTGTAATCTCTATCATAAATGCATGAAAAAAAATGCAAATCTACACCATCAGTTATATTGAAATGTTTAAAAACTCAGATTGTGTTCAACTATTCATAACATGTCCAAATTATAGTTTAATACCTTCTATTTAAAGAAATCAGCATTCCTCAACACTGCAACATGCAGATCTGTCAGTTTCTGTTAACGTCTCACACCACTATTACATTTCCCATAGGGCTCCATTGTAACATTTATGTCCAAAACAGAGTGAAAAATTAAATTCTGCAGCATGTGTCTGGGCTCAAATTCTTCACTGGTTCAAGATATGCAATTATAAAGAAAAAAAAGTATACCTTGACCAGGTTGGTTTTTTTTAAATTCAATGCTTTTGTGAGACCTATCAATTTCCAGAGTAATGATATGTCAACTATTCGCCCTAGATGCGGTTCGAACCAACAATTCTGAAATGACACAGAATTGTCCAGAAAGCTGGTATCAGCATCAATTTTTCAGTGGTGATTTCTAAAATACTGACCATTTAACTCATGCTAGCAAAAAACAAAACACTGCAGTACAAAGCCCTGAAAAAAGAAGAAAAAGAGAACTAAAGTTTTATTTCTACCTCCTTCATCTGTAGGTCCGGAGTACTCAAGGGAGATAATAGTGGTGTGAGTCCGTAAGTTTTTACGTATGTCGAACTTACGTGAAAAAGACCGTTTCACGAAGAAAAAACTCACGAATTTTCTTAAAAATATCGTAAGTTTTTACGTAACTTTACGGTTACTCTCTAGCTGGCGTAAGTTTTTTTTTTACGTAAGTCGAAGAAAACAAAATGGCGGCAATATTTATTTTTTACCCGATTAAAAACACATATTAGGAATTACAGACGTTTGTGTGTTAGAGAAACTGTATTTTCGCCACTTTTCATCGAGCAAAATGATTTAACATGTTATTAAGACACTGTATGCGTTATCGGAGTTTCGTGACCAATAGATATGGATGTGATCCGGCATAAAAGGAAAACAAGTTTATAATCAATTTCAATTAGAAAAAAAATCAGTTTTCATTGTCAGAATCTCAAAATCGGATCGACTTTCTGTTTCTATAATTAACTATGGAAACATCACGTGACAGATACCGCGATGACCTACATAAAGGACCAAGACAGCGTGCAAATGTGAATGGAATACTGAAATCGCTGGATACAACACATTTTATGATGAAGGCAGTGGGGGGAGTAGTGTTTTCAGAAGGTAATATACATTCTATGGTTTATTTTCATTTGCATAACTGATCGCATATGTCAAGAAAGTGAAGTAAACACTGCAACATTGAATCATTCCTTGCTCAAATTACCCCACCCACTACATAGTTGCTAGTCTGTGTGTTGTTTTATTTATCATGAGTATATTCCCGTTGCGTTATCAATGTTTACATGTACACAGATTTATGAACGGAATTCAAAAACAGATTACTTAAAACATGATTTTTGTTCTTTAATATATTTTAATACTTTTATTCTACATGTATTATCAGTTCATTTCTTCTTTCCTTTATGTGATCATTTATTTTCAGGTTATGTTTTCATACCAAATGAGATGGTCTGATGGACACAACACACCATGATTATTCTTCTGCTATGGCTGAGCATACCTGAGTGGCTCTTCTAGACTACTGCCATCCATAGGAAATAGACCAACTGCTGTGAGGTGAATATAAATTTCTCCACCATAATTAATCATATTAAGAGGTGTCACATTATATTTTCACCCACCTAAAAATTCACTCACGGGTGAATATAATATTTTCCCCATCCCTGCGCCCCATCCCCTCTTCCCCAATTCTCAAACTTGAGCAAAACTACTTATTATGATTAAGAATACATTAAACTTGAATGCTAAAGGAAACTTAAAAGAAAAAACGAATGTGTGAGAGTATATTTTTCCCTTCCTCCACCCCTCCAAACTCCTTTATCCCAAACGCATGTTTTAAAATAATTTCACTTTAATGGCAAACTATAACCAAAAAATAAGCTACTTTAGATAACCATAATCTGTTCTTGCAAGGAAAGACTTGAGGGGGTGGTGGTGGTGGTGGTGGTGGTGGTGTGTGTGTGTGTGTGTGGGGGGGGGGGGGGGGGGGGTATTATGTTTTCACCCCCACCCCCTTAAAGAAACTTTTTTACTTTTTTATCCCAAGTTATATATTTTGAATTATAGCTTGATTATCTTCACTATAGTGACAAGTTATATTTGAACAAACAAAAGTAATATAATTGAGACAGTTACCTTATGTATTTTGTAAGAAAAGGGGCAGATGAAAATATTATAATATAGCCAATATATTTTCATCCCACCCCAAATTTCATATATTGAATAGCATGATTTGATTCTCTTCACTTTCAAACTATCGTTCAACAAGTACAAATAATATACTTCAGATAGCTATCTCATGTTTTAGGGGGGTAAAATAAATTACATAAGTATATAAATCAAACATATTATTTTTGTCTGTTGAAGCATATTAAGTTGTACATTTGAAGGTTATCTTTTATAATATTATAACGAATTGAAGTTGGGATAGACAAGATGAAGTGGGCAGGGGCGGAAATAGCCTAAAAGTTAGCCTAAAAACTATTGGGGTCCGGAAATATTTTTATTTGTAGAATGGCTCTGGTGCGTTTTGCGGTATATTTGAGACATTTACAATAGACAATTAGATATTTTACATCAAGTTGCCATTACTGTAACTGGATTGAGTGTAGTAAAAGATATATATATATACAGACAATTAAACACATTTTTAACCTTAGTATATTTATACATGAATAGGAAAATTGTTAAATAAAAAAAATGCCTCTGAAAATTATGTGCAGTCCCGGTCCTTTGGGCCTACTAGGTAGTAAGTCTAGTGTTAGGAGTGGGGTGGGGTGAATATGATGGCTATAATACCCCCACCCTTCCCCCACCACCACACACACACACACACACACACACACACAGATGACCCCCCCACCCTTCCCCCACCACACACACACACACACACACACACACACACAGATGAAAATATCGTGAAGGTGAACATATTATCCGACACCACTCTATTAAAGATGGCGTGTTGCCTAGTTTTTCTAAATACATGGAGATGAGAATATAATTTTACTGATTTGTCTCTTCTTGAAAGGATCGTGTGTATTATAATGTGTATCGCTAATGCCTTTTGGAAGATATTAAGCATGTTGCTTGATTGTAAACATACATGGGACATAAACCATAAAGCAGATGACTGGTGCTTGCCATGTCTCTTTTGCAGGGCGAAAATAAGACCAGACATTTAACTACTTATTTGTTGGGTTTTTGTATTGGCGGGGCAAAGATATTGAAAATTGTTTGCCATGGTCCTCAAATTTGCAGCTTTCCAATTTTTTTTATTTCAAAGAGTTTATTTTTTTTTCATGATTTCTGTCCATTTTGGTTAAAATGACTATGCAAAATCAAAATTTGGCAAAAGAAAAAAAAAAATAGCTACTTACTACTAATTACCCACATAAGAAATACTGGGTCGGAGCACACAAACAAATATTTTTTAAGGATGGCCAAACTGCTAATAAATGCCCCAACCAATATAACATATTTATACCCCCAAATACAACAGGTCGACAACAAAATTGTTTTTGCACTCTCTGAATGTCAAATTTTTGTGTAAATGTGTCGTGATTTCACCCTGCCAACATGACATGACAGAAATCAACCACCTTGTAAACAGGTAGGAAATTATGGTGGCTGTTTTCAAATAATTCTGCCACAAATATTTAAAAAAATATCTTAAAGTGAGAGAGAAAGAGAGAGAATGCTATGCAACATTATATCATACTGTTGCTTTTTTTATATTCCAGGTTGCAGACTCTACCACTGAACGACACTGTCCTTCAAGAACTGGCACATGTTTCCATTTCTGTGACTTTAAAATGTTATAAACATTATTAAGTAATAAAATATATTGATTATACAGAATTTTACATTGTTATTTTATTATTATGTATCATTAGTTCAAGTTGGGCAAGAATAAACTTCATAGTTCTGTGTATTTAGCACTGCCTTCAAGCTGTTCTTACAAAGAGAGTCCTCCATGGCCGTGTGGTCTAAGGCGCCGTCTCAAGCTCACTTACCTCTCACCGCTAAGGTTGTATGTTCTCATGCTCAATCCTAAAACTTTATGTGAGAAAGTTTGCCAATTACTTGTGGAATGACTGTGCTCCATCCGTCCGTCTGTCCATGTGTTCCCAAATGCATGTTTAAGTGTCTGGGGTTAATAATTAATGTTTTTAGCTATGCCAATCAGGTAATCTATTTGTCTGTACTTTTTTTTTTTGTAAACACTTAGCATCTTTAATTTTATTCTTGTACTGACCAAAGTTGATAAGAGTGTTAATATGATCATGTTGAAACTCTTGTTTTTAGCTAACCTGAGCAAAGCTCAAGATGAGCTGTTCAGACCACCCTGTGTTTATCGTCCGTCTGTGTGATACTTTTGGTTTTGTTCAATCGGATACCAGCATTTTTAGAATTATTTATGTCGAAGTTGCAATCCTTGAAATGTCAAAAATGCACTATTTGACAATATATGCATTTTAGCACCAGCATTTTTCAGTTGATAGTTGCCAAACTTACAACTTTCATAGTAGTTATATGACCTTAATATCTCAAATAAATACTTGAACTGACCAGATCGGAAATTAATACAATTGCGTCACATATTCAGTATGGGGAGCCATTTTACTATTTAACCTCAATAAGTGATATCACTTATCTAATTCGAATGAGTGATATATCCTATTCGAATGAGTGATGTCACCTATTTGAAACGACTGATTACTTATTTATTGTCATATCATGCTGCACACTCAAGGTCTGATTGTTCAAATTGCACATACAAGTGTACGTGAAATGTATATGCTTGGCCTTAATTTCTATCATAATATGAATCACATTGTGGACTTTAGGGGATTTCCCGCTACTGTGTGCGAAAACGCCCCACGGATTATCGATTCTTCAACGTAGTTTAAATATATATAAAAAAAGTAATTGCAGGTAGCAATGTTTAGCTGTTTACAAAGACCGGGAAGTTTTAAAGTATCTGTAATTAGATCGATATTAGACTTATTTATAAAGCAACATGGCAAGGTCGAAACGGGTTACAGTCGAAGTAAAATAAATAAATTCAAACTAAACTTAAACTTTAAACTTAACCATACGGGTTAAATATACACAACAGCAAAGTCGTGAAAAAGTAAACAAGCTATGTAAAAACATTTAAAACATATAGTAATATGACTACAGCTGACGATGGTATAACAATACATTGATATTATCAGACAAGGAACTAGGAAGAAATATGTGTGGAAAGTTTCACCATACAAATAAATACCATATAATAAACAGCGTGGTTTTTTTTATATTCCCACATATTTATATGGCTATAATCTAGTTCCAGGAAGACTTCCCAGTATGTGTTAGTGCCGATTATATACGCCACAATACAATCAGAACGATTAACCTATATACCCCAGGTAGTAAACAGTCGGATAGTGTTACGGAGAGTATTTATAGTTCAATAAAGAGCTAGATTCATACAAGCTAATAAGCTTTTTCTGAATCCCAATTCTTAAAATTGCTTGTCATTTATGAATTGCAAATGTTATGTAATATACTATGTACAGTTCTTGAATAAAATATTGTTTAAACCAATAAAGCCACCCCAAACACAACACAGCCAGGTACGATTAACTCGGTCGGTATAGCGCGTCTCACTATCGTCTCACTATCGGATCCCCGCACGGCTACAGTCTCCGTTATGTTTGATATACGACATTGAGTCTCATTACCATTCGTCCATCAACGCTGATTCAAGTGGTGGAAATTAACACTTACTTGTGGAGATGGATGTGCTCGAGTACTGGTTAACCTTTCAGGATCCGAAGAAAGAGTGGTTAGGTTAACTGATCGTCAGTTTGCCATTGATGGCATTAAATGACACCAAATATCCAATCAATCAATCAATCAATCAATCAATCAATCAATCAATCAACAATTCAATCAAAGAAAAGAGCCACATATGTTCACATCATTTACACACATAGCTTTGGGACATGTATTACAGGGGTTAATATACGCCCGGACAAACAAAAATTTATCCAAGGTAATATTGCTAGGTATTTAAAATGCAACTGAATTTTAATATACGCGATAGATCACCGGACATTATTATTAGTGGAGTCGAATCGCATCGATACTAACACAACACTGTTTCTGTGCGTGTTTATATGTATTATTAAAACAATGTCAATGCATTGGTGAATAACACCAAATAATAAACGACACCACAGGTTGATATAACCACTCAAGTGCATATAGTTTTGTATGGCATTGTCATTAAGTAAGGCACGCCAAATTGTAGTACACATAATGGCCATATTCAGTGGTTTGTTTACAAGAGTGCACACCGCCACATGTGTGTCGTTGCTACCCGGGGTACGAGTGCACCTTGATAATAATTAGTAGCCGTTAAACCCAAGGAATTATATAGAGTCTATACAAGTCCTTGGTTAAACCCAATGCTATGAGATAGATTGATCAGCTGTCGAGCATGGAGCGCATGATAACGGTACGCACATATTGATTCCAATTCGTTTGACAAAAAATAAAAACAACTTGGAAGATAAACCAGGTGACAAACATATTAACAATTCGCTATTTATGGATTCATAGGATAGAGAACAATGCATTCTTAGTGAGGCGCAGTGTTGAAAGACAATACAATGCATTCACAAATATGTTTACGGTACGTTTACCAGGGGAAACCAGTCTCAGTGGGGGTATGTTTGCAATGACTTGCATACACAATATCGGTGATACAAAACAACACCCATTGTTAGCGCCAAGGTTACTTACACCTTGTTATTATTGGAGTATGTTTATAAATGGCGTTTAGGCATGTAGGATACATGCGGCATTTTTGCTCTACCTTTTTACTGTATAAGGTGTAACCCCACCATTGATTTTTGTTATTTATTCTATAGTAAATAATAAAAGTTTGAAGGCTTGTCATTCATAGAGAGTCCCAAATGAAAGAAGTGAAACCTTCATTTTACTGTTTGTCAACCTCTGCACTATTAAAATATGATGAGAAAAGTAGGGGTCATGTGTCATATAAGAGATTTTTTTTCTGCTCAGTGTGTACACTGGTGACAAAGTGAAAGTAGACTTCCGAATTCATACCCCAATTTCCAAGCATCATTTTTTTTTTCTAAATTCACAATTCAAACATGACAATGCTATAAAAATGTTCAAAATACATGAATAATGCCATTCGTATAAATAAAATGAGCATTAAAATAAGGAAAATGCATTTTTAAAGAAGAAGAATTGAGGACTATTTATAACCACCATTATGCGATACCCACGGAAGCACTTCCTTTTTGCAATGGTGGCACTATGCCTATAAGTAACAAAATAGTACACAATAAAATAGCCAAATTGGTAATACATGTATATTTATTGTGAATACAATATAAGCGCATCACATGTGACAATAAAACATCCAATTCAACAACGACAACAAAGGCTTGTTTACTCTTTATATGTCGTGCCGACGTAAAGTAAAATTTATTTTTTATTTAATTTCATTCGTCAACTTCAACAATAACAAACAAAAACAACAGTGGTAACATCTACAACAACATCAACAGTTACAACAACAGCAACAACAGTAACAGCAGCATTAACAGCTACAACAACATCATCAGTTACAACAATAACAACAACAACAACAACATCAACATAGAAAATAGCAGCAGCAGCAACAGCTACAAAACGGCAACAGTTAAATATCCAAAAGGACACTGTTGAAGCTATACTGGTTGCCGTGAGAGGGTATGGGCTTGACTAGTAGCTATGTATACGTTTTGTATACAACCGAGCCGGACGGGTGATTATTGTACTATTTTTTTTTTTCAATGATCTTAATCTCCATTATTTTTATGTATCTTTCCTGTCAACTTAATGTTTTATCTTAGTAAAAATATTAGACACTATACTGAGAATATCTTCATTTATTGGTTGACATATAGAAATCTAGCCATGAGATCTGTATTAGACAGGGCCTATAGTTAAATACTAGACACTATACTGAGAATATCTTCATTTATTGATTGACATATATATAGAAATCTAGCCGTGAGATCTATAAGACAGGGTCTATTCTTACATAGTAGACACTATACTGATAATAACTTCATTTATTGGTTGACATATAAAAATCTAGCCATGAGACCTGTAAAACAAGGCCTATAGTTACATATTATACACTATACTGAGAATAACTTCATGTATTGGTTGGCAGATTCAAGAAATCTAGCCGTGACTTAGTCCAGAGTGTCCTCAAAAAGGTAAAAATTGGAAATTACAAAAATGTTTTCCGAAGAATCGGTGTCATATTTGTTCATATTTGGCTTAATGATAAGTATTAAGTTGTTAATATTTATAGTTAGGGGACTTAGAATTTTACATAAGGATACTATGAGAAAAGAGAACATTCTCATTTCTATTATTATCAGATTCATTTTATTATCATTATTATCATCGTACTTTAATTTAAATGACTATATATTGTTATTAGTATCATCATCAGCAGTAGTAGTAGTATAAGTAGTAGTAGTAGTAGTGGTAGTAGTAGTAGTAGTAGTAGTAGTAGTAGTAGTAGTAGTAGTAACATATACCAATATGTTTGAAATGCACAGCTGCCAAAAAAGGAAAATAAGTGTGTCATTTTCATTATTTTATCTCGATTATCATTTACTTTTATTGTTATCATTTTATTATCATTTTCATTATTATTTGAATTAATTTAAATTATCATTTAATTTAATATTGAATGAAGGTCTCTCCAAAGAGTCCTTTTTTTTATTTTGCGTCTCCCAAGCACATCGGAAATTCAAATAAAACAAAAACTATCAATCGTCTAACTGCCTTAAAATTCATTGTATATCTCCTATTTATAAACGACAGAGTATAAAAAAGTAATAAACTAGATGCAATATTAACTGTAAATTTATTTAGATTAATATTATATAAATTTGTCTTACAATTCTCATGACTGATTAATTAGTTGATCGGCACTGAAACAGTTAATAAATGAAACTGAAATGACGTATTTTTTTTTATTTTTACGTCATTTTGTAGTAAGTTTAAAACTGACGTCATTTGTGTTCAGTTTAAACGCATAAACTTTTATTGAGAAAATAATGACAGGTGCTATACCGTTCGTGCCGGATGTTGACGTTTCTATGGCCCGTTACTTATCTCCTGTACTAAAGAGCGTCCTACGAAAAACTTACAAACTTTTTTTTTCTTAGGCGTACGCAAAAACTTACGTTGATGTTCGTGAAACGCAAAATGAATATCGTAACTTTTTTCGTAAGTTAAAAACTTACGATAATTTTTTGCGTAAGATGTTTCGTGAAACGGCACCCTGGAGCCCTTTACCTACGTAGCCTAAATCTATCTCCATCATTAAATGTTCACTACAGATACATCTATGACACTGTTGAGGACGGAGATTCGTGTAAACATTAAATGTTCACTACAGATACATCTATGACGCTGTTGAAGACGGAGATTCGTGTAATCATTAAATGTTCACTACAGATACATCTATGACGCTGTTGAGGACGGAGATTCGTGTAATCATTAAATGTTCACTACAGATACATCTATGACACTGTTGAGGACGGAGATTCGTGTAATCATTAAATGTTCACAACAGATACATAAATGACACTGTTGAGGACGGAGATTCGTGTAATCATTAAATGTTCACTACAGATACATGTACATCTATGACGCTGTTGAGGACGGAGATTCGTGTCATCATTAAATGTTCACTACAGATACATATATGACGCTGTTGAGGACGGAGATTCGTGTAATCATTAAATGTTCACTACAGATACATCTATGACGCTGTTGAGGACGGAGATTCGTGTTATCATTAAATGTTCACTACAGATACATCTATGACGCTGTTGAGGACGGAGATTCGTGTAATCATTAAATGTTCACTACAGATACATCTATGACGCTGTTGAGGACGGAGATTCGTGTAATCATTAAATGTTCACAACAGATACATCTATGACGCTGTTGAGGACGGAGATTCGTGTAATCTAGAAGCCACAGGGTTCGATTGCCAGTAGGGATAAGACTGGATTATATATTAATATTTTGTTGTTAATTACGAGGAAGAGTAAAATGGGGCGACGAATTGCTTAGTATAAACATGTAATAAAACTGTATAAATACCCTATCCTCCTGAACCCCACCAGCTATTCCGCTGTTGATGACGTAAATAAAGGCCACGGCGCTTGGCAGATACTCCATCAGCCGTTCCGTCATTTCTTGACTCTCGCCAACACCGGGAGTATCAACAATGACAACGCCGTCCTGAGTTATAAATTAATGATCAATTATTAGTATCGGTTTCTAGTTGTTTTAACTGTTATGTTTATAAACGTCTGCGTCTTCATAATTTAATAATTATAGTATATGATATTGGACTCACAGATTCGGTAAAAAAAATATAACATTTAAATTTTCTATATTCTGTAACATAAAAGTCATTTTCATATAAACAGTATATAACATACAGGGCAAGCATCAGTATAATAATTTTAAGCAAAAGCACGAAAACCTACTTAATTACTTGAAACTATTGTCAATATATATATATAGTCTTCATATACATGTATTTTATTACTTATATATTCGAGGTTGGATTTTTTTCAATTTTACATAATGAAAACAAACGAAGAGCATTGCAACTGCGTGTCTGTTTTTTGTTGTGTCTGCAAACATTCTGCGATAACAAAACGGAAGTTTCATTATCCAGTTTAAATGAAACATGACGTCTTTATAATGATGGAGTCATTATTAAAAGCAATTTGTTACAGTTAGTTTATCGTGACCAAGTGTCTCACGTGACTTCTTACATCGCCTCGCTGAAAGTCAAAACAAACTTAATGTGTAAATACTTGCCAGTTGCATGATAAAACAATCGTTCTTCTTGGTCTTCCTCAGCTAAGGACGCCATCTATAACATGTTAGGTATTGAACATTACGCTAAACCATATTCACTAAAATATAAAGATAAAATTTAAACTGATGTATGATTAAAATACGTAGTATATTTTACCTGTAACATCGGTATTGGCCAGAAGATATCCACTTTTTTATATTTTTGTTCTTGGCGATTCTCTGTAACGCTCACAAATTCCTCCAACTTAACCACCAGTTGAGCGGTAGAATCCTCACCATCTTTTAATTCTATGGTAGACACATTTCCATCTGCTTTTTTTACTTTTATTTGTTTCTTATTAGAGTTGTGTAAACAGCAAATGGTGGACGTGGCACACAGCAATGACTGCGGAAGGACATCTGTTCCAATCAGAAGATTAAGCAGGCTGCTTTTGCCTGCACTAGTTTCTCCTAATGATAAAAGGCAAACACTATTTTAATTATTTGATGTAATAGAAGACAAAATAAACAGTAATGAAACTATCTGAAATACGAAAATACATATTCAACAGGCAGTCCAGCATTCAAAGGACACATATACCGCAGTGGGGGAGTAAAACAGTCAATTAATAGAACAATTATACTAAGTGAAATGCTACTCTCATGAAGCATCGATTGAATAGTTCGATTCTCTGTCATGTCATGGTGATTTAAACCTAGGGGTAATCGTCCAATCACTTTGTAGTGTAGTTTGGCGCATGCATACATTATTGCTTTCATCGGAACTATCAGTTGCAGAAGCCCCCCACGAGAGAACTTAAACAAGATTTACATTTGCACCCAGCTGCGCTCTGTGTTTGTTTAAGTACATATGTTTATTGAGAAATTAAAGTGAAACAACAAGACAGACGCAATTGTAAGGAAACAATAATACATATTTACTTTGCCATTCTGTAAAATTTGTATATAAACATTTCTAATTTTGGCTATGAGGGGTAATGAAATATGCGACATCCCTCGCGACTCCAAGCACATGACTTCATGATTGCAAGCAGATAACAAAAATGACTTCAAGTATGGCGTTGACCTATGATAGTGTAATCGATGTTTTTGCAGGTATAGCGAGAACTTAATATAACATGTGTTGTTGTTTTTCCAACTAGTTTTGTATGCGTATTGATTGTGTATACATTACCTGCTACAACAATGGGACATTCGTCATTAACAAGTTCACTTCTGTAGCTTGCCAATGTTTCCCCAAATTCGGGATATACCCCTGACATCACTTCCGTTAGCTGAGCGCTAATATCATCTTTTAGGAAGTTTTCAAGGTCTGTATAAACTTCTTCTAGTTCCAGTTTCAATGCCCTGTCTTTTCTAAGGATGTCTTTCATCATTCGTTGACTCTTTAAAGAAGTTAATTTATTTTATTTATGCCGTGTACATTCAGGAAGTAATTCTATGCGTATTAGGAAAATGTTGTTTTCTTATTTTCTAAATTGAGTATCAATGGGAGGCCATTGTTCTTTATTCGTAAATGGCTTTATAGTGACAAATGTTTTTATAAGGATATTTTAAGTACCAGTACTAGTAGTAAAGTTCTATGTATAAATGGTGTTAAATGTCTAAATATGAAATGTTTTATATATTTTGAATTATACCAAAATAATAAATGAAATTCCATCTCTTTGTCTTCGAGATTCATTTACGTACATACATGAAATACATCATCGAAACTTAAGATCCACTTCAGAACATGTATTGTATATGCAATGGACAAATTGTGAATTATTTAGAAAATCTTTGAAACTCATATTCAGAAGCTGTAATTTGGAATTCCATCTCAGATTGTATTAAACAATCAATCAGTATTTTACAGTTACGTCAATATGTTCAATGGAGCAGATCATAACATACCAGTCATATATGTACTTATTACTTATCTATATAGTCTTTGAAACTCTTAAGTATATTTGATGTTCATTTGTTATATAATTAATGTTTTACGCTTAGTTTAATTTTGATGTAGGAGACCTCAGGGAAGATTGGACTTAGTCCAACTGACTTTTCTCGTAAAATAAAGACTTCATTATTATTTTTATTTATATTTACGTGTGCATGAACGTATATATGAGATATATGTGACAAAAGGACACTGTGAACCGCGGCACGCATATAAAGCAATATGGAGAAAATAGCTTTGTCATTGTGCATAAAAGAGTAAACGTGAAGAGAGAAAATACCTAATAAAGCAAATCTATTTTGCGCATCATTTGGAATCCTTCTATCAGTGTTGATCAATAGCGTACACCCACCGTAGAATAAAAAGAACTTCTTCGGATATATATTACGTTTATTGAAATTGTCTAATGGGAGCACGGAACGCCACCTAGAAAATAACAGACTTGGTTTTTAGACTGTTCCTGAGGGATATAGGGACAATGTTAGATATAACCCGTTATGTTCTTCAACACCTTCTTCAGTTGTTTTGTATTTTCGAGCTTTATGGTCCCAAAAGGCCAGACATAAAAACATCTTTGAGTCGAAGAACTGAGTCATAATGAAAGATTCTGAAATCGCTACCAGTTACGTTTTATATGTGTGTTTGTATATTTCCGTTCAAATCGTTATGCATGATTTACCTCCGTTGTCTCACTTCGAATACTTTCACAGGATTCTGGACTCGCAAGCTGTGATATTTTTAAATGTATCAGTTTTTTTAGTTCATCTAATGACTGCAGGATTTCGTAGTCGTGTTCAGCAATTCCATTGCTTTCCAGCCATTCTATTGCGTCTTTATAATCAAATGTGTCAACGTCAATCTAGAAATACAGGAATTAATGTACTTATACGATAAAATAAAATGATTCCATGGGGCATTACGTTGAGATCAAGTTTATCTGACCCTCGGCTCTGCCGAGGTTTCTATCCAAACAGTTTTACCGAGAATTGGAATCTCACAACATCAATAGTATAGTGCTATTAATCTATAAGTGTAAGTAATTAACAAGCAATACAGTACTGAAGCGGATAGTGTATCGGTCGCTGTCACCAGAGGCGATTCCTAATAGCTTTCTCTTCGCAATCGATATAAAATATATACTAGTAATCATGTGGTTAAATAACAGTGGACCATTACCTCTCTGGTGGTTCTCCCCGGTACTTGTCCACTCGATGAGTCACTGTCATCCTCTCCATATGAATCCATCCTAAACAGAAATCAGCATTGCAAAATATCGTACTAACAATTGAAACGTATAGAATCTATATTTACTTCTTTTATAATTTCTTTCGCTCTTTAGGTTAGGTATATTGCAAGGAGACATTGGTATTTTGTCATTATCATATAACACCACAGTGCTGTTTCATTCTACAAAAATAAGATCAGCACCCTTTCCTTAGACTCCTTACGTCGGTAACGGAAACATATTTCAATGGAGCACTGTGCTTGTGGTTCACATGCTCATCATTTATGAAACATTTATCTCGTTTCTAGATACAAAAAACTGACTGTGGTGTTAACTAATGAATAACTATATCAATTAAAGCTGTTCCCATCTAACAATTAACCTCAGAGAAATTAGTATGATATAATTGTCAGAGCTACTATTTACTTTAACTGTCAATCGAATATCCTTGGTTTTCAAAGTTCAGGGGAAGATTCTAAATCTGGAAGTGGTAGTAAAACAATAGTTGCTATGTATGGTGGCATACTTCTGCCACCAGTTATCCACTTAACCAACGCGATACGTTTCTAGATTACTACTTAATTTTCGCTAGTTGTCAAGTTAATTAACACGATAAGTTTTTAGTTAAAATAGATAACTTAATTTGAATAAAATACATATCTTAACGCGAAAAGTTGCCTATTTATTGCTCTGCAGCTGCCATCACATATGTACTTGCATCTAGATAAGATGCGTGTTACCACTTAGTTAACTGAATAACTAAATAATGTTCATGTTACCAGGTATTTAATATTTGCAATACTTCTTTTTTTTTTAATTGCCCACAAAGAGCAGAATAGATGGTTGCAAAGCAACGCATATGGACGAGTTATGTAAGTTTCGCGAATATTAAGTAGTTAACTAGATAGTTATCACGTTAGTTAAGTGGATAACTGGTGGCAGAAGTATGCCACCGTAGCTATGTGCGAACAAACACTACTTTAATTCACATCATGTTATAACACGCCTAGTAATCTCCCAAACCATCAAATAAATGTGATGCAATTAATTGTTCGGTAGCATTCCCATTGATGGTCCGGTTACAAGAAATATTGACAACAAAGATGAGTCGTTTTCAATGTTTCGGTATTTTTCTTGTCTTTAAGAATGAAAATGAAAAATCAGGATGTTGTACGATATATTTATGATTACCCTGTTCACGCATACAGGTTATTTTCAGATAGTTACAAACCTAATGAATTGCCAAAAGTAAAACTCATTCTTATGTTGATATCACATTTATACACATGTATTAGACAACCATAAAGCAGGCAAAAGTTACTGTGGGTTGTTTTTATGATGTAACCTTATATCTCTTTGACGGCAAATTGTGACATAAGTAAATGCAAATAAACTATAAAATACTTGTGTAAGTCCGACTATGACTTCAAGTAACCAAACATTTTAAATTATAAAATTATAATCTGTATTTTTTTTTTTTTTTTACAACACTTTGGTCGAGTATTTATGTTAAACATATTTTACATTGAGCACAATACATGTAAATAGTAAATCCCATGTGAAAACACGTGGGCCAGCAAAACTCAATAGGAAACATCATGGCTCATACAAATGTTTGCTGAAGAAAGCAAAACTTGTGTGTCTATTTGTATTCATTAGAAGAAAAAAAACTTATTCAGCTAAATCTTAAACAGGTCACGAACTCGCTATTTGAACCAAATATTCAACCAAATCAAAACGTGCTTAAAGTACAGGGACAATGCCACTCTTAAAACGTCTGCTAAGTCTATAAATAGTGATTGTAGTGAGTTTCTGTATGTGGAGAGTGTTGACTATATAAAGAAAATTCATCTGAATTTATAAAAAATTCTGCCGTTAGTTTTGACGACGAGATGGATTTCCTTTGGACAATATTGCATTCAACTTACTGCCAAATCATTCAACCATTTAATTACATCTGTGAACAAATTTAATACAACATCGTCCAAGGAAAATTTATCTCTTTATACTTACCGCAAGAATCTTATAAAATCACTCTTCAGATCTCTGTTTTTAATGTAACTAGTACCTCATGCAACATTTCATGTATGTTCTCAACTTCAATATATATGTATTTTTCATTTGGCAATTCAGATATTTTTTCTTTATTATTAATATTCTCAACATACAGAAAGGTATCGAAAAAAAACAAGCTGGTCAACCTAGCAGTTAGTGTTTGTTTTTATGTGGGGGATACATACCTGCTGTGGAAGCAAATACTTAAACAATTATATGTTAAATTTCTTTTTAACCGTAAAAATCCTACACCAAAGTTCAACTGTGTGGTCAGACCTATAAATGTTATCATAAATGCTCGACCAGTCACGATTGGTCAGAATTTTAAAGGTTATAAGTGTATACAATGTTTTCTTTTTTGCTAAGGTCGTCGTCAGACTGCTTTATAGGTTTATTTTTATTACATATGTCATAATTCGTCTCCATAGAGATATAAGGCTTCATAATAAAACCAGCCCACAGTAACTTAAAACAATGCAGACGAACCATATCACGCCTCACAGAACCATCATACACATTTCCGAACCATAACATCGTCTACAAAATCCATTTGCTCTCAAAAACATTTCCCGATTTTTCATTTTCTTTCTTAAACAAAATGCAAATAATGAAATATTGAAGAGTGCTCCTTTCTTTTCAATATTTCTTATGACCGGACCATTTTATTGCATTACATTTATGTTATGGTTTGGGATATAACAAGACGTGTATAACTTATAGATATCATGATCATAGTGGTTTGTAAACAACATATCAATAAACAGGCATCCACAGTCACGTATTCAAGATTATGATACAACTTGACAATGTTTTGTTTCATTTACAAACTTCTGTCGTTGATAACGGGAAAAATAACCTTGATTATTTATTGCATTTTTAAGATAACGTATCAACCAGATTCGAACGTAAAGTTTGTTTAACATATTAAGTTGTTTTATATATTGCAAATTAATGAAAGGGTCGAGCCTCAAGTTCTAATAGCGTTACTTAAAGCCTCACCCAACAACAAATACATATTGATTAAGTTCGTAGAATGTTTAAAGAAATTAATAATGAAATAATTATTTGAATGAAGTAACGATAATAATGACTTCAGTATATTTAAGGGGATGGGGATGACTGACTGAAATGTCAACATCTCAGGCAGGTGTCTGTATACATAACGGAATACGCATCGTTTGGTGGTTTATGAAAATTTGAAGATGATTGAATAAAGTTGTGCTATCTAGGTCTATTAGCGTGTTTTTGTCAAATAAAATTGCATCAAGACTAAGAGGGTGGAATGAACGTGAGTCGCAAGAGAGAAGATTAAAGAGGCATATATAATGTTTAATGCGTATAGAGAAGATGTTGTACTGTTTAAACAGGACACTGAACATTCTTGTTAAGCGTTCACATCTTGGTGCAGTGTCTACTAGTAGGACGACCGGATCCGCGCCCCCACCCACAATCCAACCCTGATAATGGGAAAACATACCGTTTTTTAGTAATTTTTAACGATTTTGTAACCATTTCGGTGATTTTGACGTGTTTATTTTGCACGTCGATTTAATATATTACAATGGGGATTGTGAGACGGTTGATATTTGTTTTCCAACACGTTAATCCTCTTTGTACGCTTTTAAAAATATATTACCAAGTAACTCAATTTTCTGATAGTTCAAATAGTTCTCAAATTATATCAGTTGGTGTCCATGTTTTCAAAAGTTCCCGAGTCCTTCTTAATATCGTAAATCCATATCCACCGATAAGAAATCCCGGATATGCCCCTAAAGTTCGAAATATTAAGACGATATAACACATTTACATGCAATTTATAAAGACACATTCGATTTGCGAGTGACATTATTACAAAATATAATGTTTTGGGTAGACGGTGGAAGGCGGATGACGAGTTTTGATCAATGGTGGACTCGGTGGTAGCGAGTTCTGTTTGTACCTTTATGTAGTTCTAGTGTTAATGAAGTAATGATTTCAAATTGTAAAACATGTAACTAAGATTGTTGTGATTATCAATGTTTATTTGATGATAATATAGAATCAAGCATAATCAATGGGCGTAAATCTGCAGACTTTGAGGTAGGCAATTCAAAACAAAATTTTAAACCCGACACAATAATTAGGTATAAGAAGAAAGAAGAAACTTTATTTGCAATTCAATAGGCCAAAGGCCCGTGTGAACATATACAAAAGAGGAACACATACATGACGTAACACATACTGTATCTTATGTTACAAAAATGTGTAAAGAAAAGAAAAAACAGAAATTATCATGCGACATAACGAAATATGCATATATGTAACTTATACCATTGAACAATTTAGGGAAAAGATATCAGTTTACAATGAGAACGAACTTGACTCAAGATGATCATAGCTCTACAGTGTAATCTTCCGGGGATAAGTAAAAATTTGCTATTTTGTTCCATATCGTGAACACAAACATGATGTTGGTATTATTAACCTCGCATACTCAATACAGTCGTATTCTCCTCTCACTACTCACAAAGTTGCCCCCATCTTAAGAGAGCTTTCTGAATTTTTAAATGACATAGGACTTCTCTAAGGGGAATGTGTTAAGTTAGTGAACCGACAGAATGGGTCAGCTCCACGATAGTGAATAGTATTAACTACTCAAACACAAGGCATTTGACTTTGCAAGTTGACATTTTCAAATTTGACCTATGGGCTAAAATCCTCTCAGAGGAAACCGATCACATCTAAATGCCATACTCCTTCACATGTTAACTGTTCACAAAAGAAAAATGAAGAGTATCCTACTCTATTCGATGTAGAAAGTTTCACTATTTCATACATGGGCAGAAGGTTCGCGTGCATTGTAAACAATTTATATTAACTGAAATCACTCCTACAACATAGCGAATATATACAAGTATATAACAAGTATGAACAAGTATATAAAGTATCAATTACGGTATGTAAAATACCCTCCTATTATACCCCGGTATCTCGCATAATCACTTTTTAATCACAATACTCCACAAAACTACAAAACGAATTATGCTTAATTTGAATGAATTATAAGCAGTCGTTTCTTTCAAAAAACTGTTCTCAAATGCTCATATACTTTCGTGATTGTTTAAGTGAACGTGGTAAATTTTGTAAACTGGCTTTCTAAATGAGACAATCAGGTCGTATTTTTTTTTACTCTTTACAACTTTAGAAACGTAATTGCTGTGATCAACAACGTGATTTTCTCTATTTAAGTTTGAAGAAAATTGAAAAATCCGGAACTTCCAAATAGCTGTATTGCTGTATAAATAGATACGTTATTTAATATATCAATGACCCCGTTTAGTAAGCAAGTTGCCACCGCGACAGAGCATTTATAATCGATGAAATGTATACGCATCGTATATGTATACGTGCCGTACTGAATAAAATACAAAAACTTCGTCTTACCGTATGCAATGGATTACATAAGAATATGTTAATATACTCCGCTTTAAACTACAGTTTTTTTAACGGTAGACACTGTTGTGACCAAATCATGCAGTGACAAGCACTATCGTTAATCCAAACGTTAAACTGTGCTGTAGTCTGCATCTAGTTAACATTTGCTGTCCATATATACGTAAATATAAAAAAAACAAGCAACTAGCATACCTTACCTGTAGCTCGGCGTCCTACGCAATTTTGACAGAGGGCTCTTTATCTATGTAGTGTCCTCTTGTATAACAGATTGCCAAATATCCAGGTATATGACACCTCTACTACACATGTCGTTATCATTCCACATGTAACTTGACATCCATCGTATCATTTAACAGTTATACGTGCTACCTTCGTTTCTTATTCGTTTCGAAGACACCGACCAGTCTTATTTAGTTCCTACTACACCAGCAGAACAAAATGTATGAATCACAATCAGTTCTATACTTACATATGCAACAAACAAAGTTGGTAAGCTAGCGCAATACACAGTGTATACCATAATAATATTTAGAATTGATTATATGCTTTCAACATGGCAGCCTGTTATGTTATCGGGAGCCCAATATTACTTTATATACCCACGGTGTTTTAACGGTTGGCTGTCTGAGCTACTGTTAAAACCGTAGCGTTTATGTCTATATATAGAAATGCTTATTCAATGTGTTTGAAGGTAGAGGATTTATATACTTTATTCCAAAAATAGAATATTAAACGAATAAGAAAACGTGACATTCAAATGACGCAGCCACTAGAGAAACATGAGCATAATCAATGAAATGATAGTTATATGATCGTAAGTAAGATGTGACACCAGAAGAAATAAATTCATATCCAAAGTTCGTAGTTCTAATCAAATATATAATCAAAATGTTGCATAGAAACCGATATCAACTACTTTTTCCTCAAAAGATTGGCGGAAGCATCTTAGAATGCGTATATGAACTATTTCAGATTGGTCGGTTTTCCTTTTCTGAACTTATGTTATTATGATCTGGATTTGTTGTTGTTGTCGTTGTTGTTGTTGTTGTCGGGGAGCAAATGATAACTGCAATGATATATATCCCAAAGAGTGTGCATCTTTGAACTTTATATATTATGTACATCAACATACAGAAATCAAATACATACAAAATGAAATATCATATTTTATACATATATGTTGTTTTACAGAAATCAAATATATGTTGTTAAACAGAAATCAAATATATGTTGTTAAACAGAATTCAAATACATATTAACATATATTACAAAACAGAATAAATTATCTATAAACATTACTACATGATATTTTTTAGATGAGGAATTACTCGCTTATGTGAGAGATTGAGAAAGTTCTAAGATATAGTGACTTAAATTAGTTATAGTCTAGTTACTAAATATAATTCTTAATTTCTTAATTACATAATGATCATAATTGTTTGATGTACAGTATATTTTAAAACATAACTTCTTTAGTTAAAATCATTAAATCGAGACAAGTTTAAACTTAATATTCTAACCAGAAGTTTAAGTTATAATGATTTAATTTAAACAGAATATTTGAAATAAAACATTTTGTTAAATCTGCAATAATATATATCCAAAAGAGTGTGTATTTCTGAACTGCGAGATCAGTCTATATAAATACACCTCTTTCAGGATATAATTGCAGGAAACGTTTATCTCAGTTGTCATTTCAATTATTTGGTCATTTAATATTTCAATAATAATTGTTGAAATAATACCTAAAACATAAAAAATATAATATATACAATTTCACAAAATTAAATCTTTGTGAAAACTATTTAAAAGTCATCATTATCTCCTCTTGTTGGCAATAAAGAAGAAGAAGAATATTTATTGATTTAAACTATACATAGTTTTTGATCAAATTACAATGTTTTAATAACATGTAAATACTTATACACATAATCACATAACAAGTTAAGTAACTAACATGTACATATTTTCACATACATACACGCACATACATACACGCTCACGCACCACCACACGTATTCACGCTTACTATCGACATTTCAATACTCATATAAATTAGATTTTAGTTTTTATATACTCAAATTGTCTTTTACATAAAATAAGTTTTTTGAGGATGAACACATTTATCAGTTATTTATTATGGAACGTCGTTTTGATTTAAAAATGCTTCCGCAATAAATTTGCTTAATTTAATAATTTCCGGTTTATTTTTTATAATTGAAGAAGATTAATAAACTTTAACAGTTTTGGTCTACGGATATAACGATTATGAATATATTTGCAAGTTCATGGTAAATAGGACATATTAATACAAAATGAAATTCGTCTTCAATTTCAGCACTGTCACACATCTGGCAAACTCGTTCATGTTGTTCAAGTCTTTCTCTCGATTATCTTCCTGTTTCAATTCTTAAATTGTGAGATATGCGTAATCGTGTAATACAAGTTTGAAAATTTCTGATGCAAAATATATTGAAATATTGTTCATATTCAAAGTTTGTTTTAAAAGGAGATAATTAAAATCACAACAATCCCAAAAATCGTGAATTCCGTTGTTGTGAATTTAATTACCTCCCTTTATGAAATTAAAATTTATGATCCCAAAAATCGTAAATTCCGTTGTTGTGAATTTAATTATCTCTCTGTATGAAATTAAATATATATGAATTTACTGTATCTATATGATCTAACTGGTTTATAAATCTGTCCTTTATATAGCATGTGAGTAGTCATGAATCCTTAACTGGATCCTACTCATATAAAGCTATCACTTCATGTATGTAAATTTGTCCACCCTGTCCAGATGTGTTGCATGTAATTCCATTGTATATAAGTCATGGTCGACACCAAATTTATTGGTTTGGCAGAGGCCTTGATATTGTATCTATGGTTTGCATTGTAGCTAGGCGCACTCGCCGTAGTCTGGTCTGTACATTTATGTCTTGGTTATTCACAAATAATTATCTCCATATATATATATATATATTCCGTTGTTGTGAATTGAATTATCTCCCTGTATGAAATTAAATATATATGAATTCACTGTATCTACGTATAATAATATCCAACGGTTTTATAAATTTGCTCTTTATATAGCATGTGAGTAGTCATGAATCTTTAACTGGATCCTACTCATATAAAGCTATCATTTCATGTATGTAAATTTGTCCATCCTGTCCAGATGTGTTGCATGTTATTCCATTGTATATAAGTCATGGTCGACACAAAATGTATTGGTTTGGCAGAGGTCTTGATATTGTATTTATGGTTTGCATTGTAGCTAGACGCACTCGCCGTAGTCTGGTCTGTACATTTATGTCTTGGTTATTCAGGGGGGGGGGGGGGGGGGGAAACAGCGCCATGTTTTAACCAATAATTATCAGATATTACAATAATACTTAATATCCAAGTGGGTTTTTATACCCTATCAATGTAATGATTTTTTTTAAAAAATCAGGCCAAGTGGAAAAAAAACATGATTTTTTAATTGGGAAGCAACCGAATGTCGGCCTCTGTATAATAAGGTAAAAAGTCCCTGGCCTATATAAAATCCTTGTTGCGGGGCGCTCATAAAAGGCAGGGTCTAAATAGGACCCCACAATTGCTGCAACACCTACGCTTACGTTGTCGTATGTACCAAACATCCACAAGTCGGTCTCAGAAGGAAAAGATATACAACAGTATATAAGTTGAGTTACGAGGCATATATATGCGTATATATATAAAAGCACTATATGGGTTATATGTATATCTATATTGTAACTAAGTATGGGGTGTTCGGCAAAACCCCGGAACCATTTTTGAAATTTTGACCCTAAATAATAGTTGTAGGGACACTATCATCAATTTAATTTTATAGAAGGACATAACTATGGGTGTATTGTTGGGTTAAGGGGTTTGACCTAGGGATGGTATAGGGAGTAATTAGGGGTCATTAAGAGGTTATTCAGATACCTAAACCCAGACTTAACTAAAAACTTGTTATCTTTGAAAAACTTGAATGATGTTTATGGTCCTGGGTTAAGGTCTTTAAGGGCATCCTATGTCAGGATAGTAAAAGTTACAGAACGTTATTGGGTTTTCTATGCCCCCAGGGATGGACAACATAAACCAAGCCAAAAAAAATCACCAAAAATATGGGTATATGGGGATATCCCAACCTCACAACACAAAGTTCCTAAAACTCGATTTAACCACGTAATTCGATGACATATATATTTCTATATGACCTGAGTTAAATCTGAAGGAAACATTAGAAAGATAAATGGATAAGGACCACGAAGGTGATTTCCCCCTATTTTTCCCTTTTTTTTGACAGAGTTACTGTTCTTGAAAGTTAGGGGAATTTTTTTTTTTTTTTGATGATTGTGTCCCTCAATTAGGGAGTTATGGTAATTATCTCAATAATTAGGAGATCCGAGATCCGTAATTTGGGGCAACCCTTGGGGTTTATGTAGTGTTAGGTAGGGGACATTTCACTATAAAAATATTCGTCAAGCAAAAATGTTATGTTTTTTGTGTTTTTTTAGATCATGTTTAAAATGTTATATCCCAACATTGCGATGCTTGATCTTTATAAACACTTTACCAATAAACGTATCTCATCCTACTTAACAATTCTAGATATTGACCTTGTTCCCCACGGTCAAGGTTAATCTTCAATTTTCGTTCCAAACCAAGCGTAAAAAAAACGTTCAGATAAAAAAAAAGTCTATTTAAACTTCATATCTCGCCCTAGCAATCTATAGAAATCCATAGAACATGCATAAAGGAACATTTATGGAACATTTCAGAGAGATATGATTAAAAATGGCAAAGAAATGAACGATTTTCCGATATTTTTTGATGACTTTTTTTAGGGAAAAAATCACTAAATTTAATGAATTTCGGGTCATTTTCAGATGACCTTTAATGACCTGTCTAGGTCATTGGGCCTAATATTTTTGATATCATGTTGAAGGCTTGAATATATCTTTCCGAATACGTATAGTTTTATAGCCTTGCGGTACGGCATATGGCCTCTACGGAGGCTCGAACAAGCTAAAAAATGAGAAATCGGCCGAAATGTCGATTTTTGAAATCAGTAATATAGAAAAGTATAAGTGATTTTTTAAAATGGTAAGAACAAACTGGCCTTTATTTGACAGATCTAGCTAACAGAAAAAAATTGACTCTAGGAATAATATTTAATTTTTGCACGTGCACTGCTTCAGATTTATTAACAAAACTCAACCGAGTCTCGGGTCAGTGAGGTACGGCAACCTTAATATCTATTCAATACCTGTCCAACAACACCAAGGTCATCAAATTCCGACAAGAATTGGCCTCTGGGCAAGGGTTTGAACATGGCACCTAAATTCGCCAAAATCGGTGGAATTGCACGGGTATGCAGGGAGACAGATAGTTTATCACTCTAAGAACAAATGTTGCTTAGAATTTAATTCTATACAACATATATCAACATGATCTCCGGCACGTGCTACAACATAACCTAAGTTCGCCCGCTGGCGACCCCTGGTGGTCATATTTTCTAAAAATATATATACCATTCTCAAGAGCTACGCAATACCTGTCGAACCCTGTGTCTGGGTTAAAAACGTCAAAAGAATGACGTAAGTACAAGGGTTTGAACATGGCACACCAAATTTGCGGCATTTTTGAGAGTGGCACGTGTTGGCACGGGCAGTTTCGGACTAAACGAAGACAGATAGCTGATCACTCTCAGAACAAAAGTTGCCGAGAATAAGGTGTTCTACAACATATATGAAAAATAAATCAATGCACATGCCTCTCATTTTCTGGCACGGGTTACCAATTTTTGATCCGAGCTACACGAAAAAGTTATTTTTCGAAACGGTAAAAATAAACTAGCCTTTATTTAACGATATTGAGCTAATAATTTTTTTTCTCTAGGTCCCTAATTTCTTTTTTTGCACATGCACGTGCACGGGTTTGAGATTTTTTAACAAAACTCGACGCCACTTTGTCAGGCTCGCGAAGACCTTTCCAACGATACCCAACTTGAAAAAATCGGACAGGAAATGGCCTTTCGGCTAAGGTTCAAGCCCTTTATGGCCCTCCGGCTGACCGTATCTGAGTTGGGGTTAAGGCTCTACTGGCTAAACGGTTTGAGTTAGCCATATAAGTTAAAGACAAAAATTGCTCAGAATTAAATTCCCTACAACATATATGAAGATGAACCCATCGCACATGGCTCTTAGAATGGCGCACGTGCCAGGGTGACCACCTCAGTTCTAGGCCCCAGGAATGACATTGACCGAGTGCCCATTGGTCAGTGAGGTAGGCAACCTTAAGATCTATTCAATACCTGCCCAACGACACCAAGATCATCAAATTCCGACAAGAAATGGCCTCTGGGCAAGGGATTTGAACATGGCACCTATAATCTACCAAATATAACGAGTTTGGTTGAATTGCACGGATATGCATTAATAATTTTATTTTCACTCTTTTTGCTGTAGCGCACGGGGTTCGAACATGCATGGGTGGTTGTTGGTAGTCGTTCAATTCGTACAGGGGACATCTAGGTACACTCTGATACCCAGATTGATGGGTTCCGATAAGAATTTAAAAAAAAAATAAATCGCATACCGGCAAATATGATTTTTTCAAATTTTTTACCATGTTCCACGCATCCCTGGCTAAGGTTCCTAGCACTATGGAGGTGATATTTACATCATTCCTTAGGGATTTCTAATGCCTACAGCCCCCAGAAATCAAACATATCATATACTACGGTTATTGACCTGTCCGGTAGGCTGAAACATGCTCAAGAACGTTTTTTCGGCATGGGTTGACCAGTGTAACGTTAGATTCACACGCACTCCCGATAGTCCACGTATGTGGATCTGCCGTGGGGTTCATGAGATTCACACGCGGGAAAATCATACGCATTTGTTACTGTTTTGAATCGAATAATTACATTTGTTTAAAGGTTATTAATCATTTGAAATCGCGTGTCTTCGTTTAAACATAGGATGAACATGCAAAAAAAGCACTGAGAGTGTTATTTTACTCTTAAATCATACACTTATTAATATAGAACATAGACGTGTGATTGGCCGCTATAAGAGAAAGAAAATCACCAACAGTGAATCACAAACACATTTTTTACTAAATTAATAACTGTTATTTTAGTGAAACATACATCGATCGAAAGCTAATCTATTACCTGATCGAGTGATGTTAACATATTCATAGAACTACTGAGAATTAAGCATTTTCTCATGGGCATTCCTTCGCAAAAACGGCGACAAATACCCACAACCATGTCATGCAGTACTGTAATAGCTATTGAAATCGCTGATTAAACAACATGAATGATAATTAGATTGTTTAAGTATAAAAATAAAAGAAGACGGCGTAATTAACTTTAGTAAAATTAAAATATTATATATTGAATAACATAAATATAAAAACATGATGAACACACATATCATTTATGTTAATTACAAAATAGGCTCCATCTTTAAATAAGAATATATACTACACAAATAAATAAATTATTCTTGAAACAATGACTGATCGGTGGGTTATGTTCTTACAAAATCAAAAGTAAAGATAATATTTTCTAAACGGAATTAATTTAAAAAAAGGGAAAAATTTAAGGCAATATGCAGTTGCAAATCACGCGTCACGGAAACGAAAATAGTCCGCAGCGCTAATATCAATCACTAATTCTATGTCATTTAAATACTTCATATTCGTATACTGCTACATATTTTCATTCATTTATTCATTCTTCCATTCACTCACTCACCTACAAGCTCACCCATTTAATTATTCATGTCACTAATATTTTTTAGATTCATTAGCAGTGCATAACGCCCCACTAATGAGACGATAATTGTATTTACCAGGTAGTTTTATTCCTTCCTGTTTGTACACTATAAAACTTCCTTTTATTTAAATAAACAATTCTTATCAAAATAAAGTTGCATGTAATTATGTTTACTGCAATTTATTATTTCTCTACCGTATACGACGCGTGTTAATTATAATTATAAATATTGGGGGTTGTGACTCTATGACCCCTTATCGCGGTTGAGTAATTTTGCAAGGAATTCTATAAAGACTTTATACAAGTCCTTGGATTTTGTTATGATAACACAGTGCCATTTTCGCACCTGTGTCCTGCCAGAGGACAGGGTATCGTTTGTGCCTTAATTGTTTATATGTCTCTGATATTGTCTAGTTGAAATGAAAGTCTTTATAAAAACAACAGCAATAATTATTATTATAGATGCTCGCCTTTAGGTCTCAAAACACAGTTGAATTGTGTTCTTTGCTCTATATAAAATAAGGTCTAGGATTTCCATTGTAAAAAAAGGGATTCCATAAAGATTTATTTTATTTATTTTTTCATTGCAGGAATGTAAACCCACATTAAATGCACAATAACTGGTAGGTTGACCATGTTGTTGTTTTTTAAAAGAGGGTGCAGTGACACCCTGAGATTTTTTGAAAAAAGAAGTCCTCAGATGCTCGAAAATACATGCATATGTTGAAATCCTATAAAAGTCACTTTTTTAACACCATGCTGTCTTATTGCAGTATATGCTATACCAGCTACGAACCTTCGACCTTCCGTTTCGGAGGCAGACGCATTAACCACTAGGTCACGGAAGACGGAGAGCATGTTATATATATACAGTAGAACTTCGTTGGCTCGAACACGGATGGCTGGAACACCACACATGGATCGAACCACTTATCTGGTCCCGGTCGAAAAACTATCTAAATTCTATTAGTCTACCTTTGATGACTAGAACACCGAGTCGAACTAGAAATTAGGTCCAGCCAACATATTTAAATGTATTTTGACACTCTTCGTTCGAACTATTTTGTTCAGTCCCGTCGGGTTCGATCCATCGAAGTTCTACTGTATTCATCTTTATATACTTGGAATAAGTTCTATCATTCCGATACAACTCAAGAAATTAATATATGATTTGCACTTGCTGTCGAAGATCTGCCAAATACAATGTTTTTCAACCATTTACAAGAGTTATGCACTTTTTTTCAACAAAAGACTTAACATATGCTATGGTAATGTTACTTTACATAATAAGTATAATGCTTTTCAGAAAAAATTTTAAGTGAAAATTAAAGCGTGTCCCTTTAAAGTATTTTAGTAAGCTAATAAATGTGAATAGCTGATATATTACACAGCAGTTTTACAAATCTTTTTGCTTTGATTAGTAACACCGCAATTATCTAAAGCTTTATATTCATTCTAGAGTTTCATGTTTAATAAAGTAAACACTAAAACATTAACAAACTATTTGTTACAGATCATGTCATGTTTGTACGCTATTGAAACACGTGATATGTTTTAAAACAGATATTTAACAATACAATGTGCAAAGTCACTCATATCATTATCAAGACTTCCCTAACTGCAGTAAAGTACAAGGTTAATGTGACATACACAGAAACGCTTTGCATACCGATACAATGTGCAAAATCATTTGCATTTGTAAAGTACAAGGTTATGGTTGTCTCTACTTGTAAACAAGTCAGTTATGTTATTGTAGAGATTTGCATTTTTAGCCAGTTAGTCACTTACGGATATTGTCATAATCATTTGAATAAGTGACTTACGAAAGGTGATTATACAGTAGAACTTCGTTGGCTCGAACACGGATGGCTAGAACACCATATATAGTTCGAACCACTTATCTAGTCCCGAACAAAATCCTATTTCGATGTATATGCATATACATATTTGGTATGATGTTAAACAATGAAACAATGCTTGGCTCGAACAACCCTTAGCTCGAACTATTGTGTCGAGTCCCGTCGGGTTCGAGCCATCAAAGTTCTACTGTATATTAAACTTATCAATAAACAATCGATTTACCTTTAGGGAGCTCCTCCTATGTTTCTTAAATTCTCTCCTCTCTGCCTACCTGCCTGCCTGCCTGCCTCTCTCTCTCTCTCTCTCTCTCTCTCTCTCTCTCTCTCTCACCCTAACCCTATTCACCCTAACCCTATATCTCATGTTCCACATTTCCTGAGCGTTTTTAATCACTTTTCTTTACTTTTTGAATCTGTATTTGTATCAAGGAGTTTGTGGGAAGCGGAAGCCCCCCCTCCCCTCCTCACCCTTTACACACACGCACGCCGCACGCACGCACGCACGCACGCACATCCCGGGGAAATTTCAAACGTCAAAAGCACTAACTGCATGGTAAGCACACGTTTGGCGCCTAAATAACACAAGGCAAGCACTAACTGCATGATAAGCACACATTTGATGCCTAAATAACACAAGACAAGTACTAACTGCATGATAAGCACACGTTTGATGCCTAAATTGCACACGACAAGCCTTACCTGCATGGTAAGCACGTGTATGGTAATTAAAATACACAAGACAGTCAACAACCGCATAAGAGAACCACACATTTGATACCTAAAATACCCAAGACAGGCACCAACGGCATAATATGTACACGCTTGGTACCTTTATTACACAAGACAAGCACCAACTATATGATATGCACACGATTGGTACCTAAATTACACAATTAAAGTTCTAACAACATGAGAACCACACGTTTGGTACTTAAATGACATAAGAAAAGCACCAACGGCATGGAGACCACATGATAGGTACCTACATTATACAAGACAAGCACCAAATGCATGATAATTTTGATAAAGGACCCCTAGTCGTCAATAATCATGCTCACAATCTTCTTCTGAGTGCTTCCTATAATAAGAAGATTTTTAAAATTTACCTTGAATTCGACTGTTTTGACCCTTCCCCCAAGACCTCATGGGGTGGGGACCATGAGCTTCACATAGGTATTAACCGTCATGTCAGCAACAACAAATCACACCAAAAAGCATTCGCACAAGTCTTATCTAGGTATAAAAGCTGTATAAAATTCATTACGACTGAGTTTATGGTTTTTGAGAAAGATTCGAAAATGTGAATTGTTTAGATGCTCTAAAATATCTTAAGCCCAACCCCCAGGGCCAAACCATGAGACCAAGGGACATTCAATTCTTATAAAGGTATCATATACGTCCATAATCATGCTCACCATTTGTTTCCCAGAGCTTCCTATAGTAAGAAGATTTTCAAAGTTTACCTTGAATTTGACAGTTTTGGCACCGCACCCCCCCCCCCCCCCCCCCCCACACACACCACCCAAGGCCCCTGTGGAGTGAGGACCATGCAATTCATAATTTTGATTCCCCCTTTGGTACCAAAGCTGCATACAACATTTTATAACGATTGAACTTATGTTTTTGAGAAGTCGACAGATAAAGGCAATCACAAAAGGTTCCTTGAGACAAAGTCTCAGGTGACTTTAAAATACAATGTGATTCAGTTTAAATTATAAGAGACTACATTAAAAATATATAACTATTTACATAGCTATTAACATCTACATTTACTATAAAATGCCAAATGATGTAAAACCTTCCATTTAACGTAACTTTCCACAAAAATGCTGTTAAGAATGTTTTCATTAATGAAAAAAAAAACACATTTATATACAGGGTTACCTGGGTATGATTGAACATACATTAGTGTTTGCGCAAACTGTATTGCAAATACATTTTGTTTATGTGGAACATACAAGCTATGAAGTTATGGGTTCATTTGCAACATAAAAATGTTAAAACTTGAGCACAATGTGAGTCATTAATCGCTATCTAACTGTTGAAATTTGTAACAGGAGCCATATAAGCATTTATGTTGTCTATATATATAAGGAAATATGTATATCCTGTGGGGCATCAGCATTCATGTTCGATACTAGCTTATAAGGGCTATATATATCCGTCATATATAGAAAATGTGGGCCCTTAAAGAAACCCCACACAAAGGTGACATTCAAAGACCCCACAAAAGACCATATGTCTTTACACCATTGCCGCAATCGCCTATGCTCAATAGGCCAAGAATTCCATAAACTCGGAGATGTTCCGCATGAATATCAATGTATGCGGAACATCTCGGCATTTTTCATTTCCCGCTAACTATTTATCATTTTTGGGCAAAGTTACGATCAAAGGCTTTATTTGGTACATTCAAATATGGAAAAAGATATAAAAGACACATTAAAGTTGTCTTTAAACTTTTGTAGTAATATTACCAAAAAAATTGGCGTATGAGCTTTTGGGATTCAATGTAAATTCTGCATTAGATTAATTATAAATTTATTCAACGTCGAAAGCTTTCAACAAAAGAGGCATTTAATTTGTTATAAACCTCATGGACACCTCATTAATGTTTGTGATTAATGGGGTAATATGAGTATTGGCAGATTGTAAAATTCCATTGTGTATAGACCATAATAATGCTCCTCTGCCTATCGTCATTATTTATTGAAACCTGATTCATTTTTATACTATTGTTATGATTCTTTAAAAAGGAATTTAATAGTTTTGGTTACAGAAATAGCAAGACAGGGAAAATAATATTGTAATGTGAACATTAATATGTATTAAAATGGCATAAAACATATTTAATGACTGCCTGTTATATCTAGTTACTGCAATCATAAATAACTTAACAAAAACGTTATCACATACCAGCTGGCGGGGTAATGGTACACTGTAATACTTCCTGCACCAAAAATGATAACAATTTATGATTTCAAGTTCAATGACAGTGCGATCTAGTGTGTAAAGTCCTTAAAAAAAATTTATACTCCACACTTTCTGTTTATTTTCTGTTTATCTCTGTCAAATATTTGCCCATTTAATTGCTCATCCCGTGAACCATTAATTGTTTGCTCTTTAGATTGGTTCAATGGCGGATTGGATATATCAGCGAAATATCTCGTAAACAGATCAGGACTGAATGTGGTCTGTCATTTCTCTTGAATTTATTTAAAGATTTCAAAAATTTGCGAAGCGATTGTTTACATTAAGTTGATAACTTTGCCTTTTTCTTTGTTATAAAATTGACATTTCGCACTTTGTTTGGCTTTAACAAAATAAACTCTATACTTTAAATTGTAAGTTGTTTTTTTGAAAGAGTTATCAGACTTCAATTCGCGATTAAATGTTAGAAATTATATTTTAGCCTCACGAGACGAATTACCAAACGATGGTACTTAACGCTTCTTAATCTTGGGTTGGGTACTAAATGTCCACCCAAAACACTGGAATGAAATATTATGAACAACATCTGAAATTTTATTGACACACTGGCTAATGTCAAACTCTGAATATCTAATGTAATATTTCCCTCAGATTCCCTCATATTAATAATAGAGTTGGCTTCTTCTTACCTACCTTAGAGATCGCTAATTGCTCTTCTTCCCCGCAGAAAGTATTACGGACTGAATGAATATGGACCATGTTTATCAAAGATTGAACACTTAATATAGTCAGTTAATAAAGAATGCAACTTTAATACTGCAAAATACTGCAACCCTGGCAATATTGTAGAAATATGGTTTACTTTATATACTGTATTATACCCACGGGTTGAACGTTTATATAATAGCTAAATTTGTATTCTACTTCCTTGGTAAAATGAAGATATTTTACCTATTAATTTTGTGAAAATAGAAATTAGTAATACATCCGAAATGCCAGTTTAAACCCTACAATCGTAGCTAAACCTGGATAAACTAATATTTAAGAAAATTATATTATATGCTACAACCCTGGCAATAATAAAAAAATATCCTATACACTTATGTTTATAAGTATGATGGTTCATTCACTTGTCAATCCGGGATAACCAGGCCACATGGCTCTAAACACTGGCTGGTAAATAATGACTTTAGACAACCTGGCTCTAAATTCTGGTAAACAAACGTCGGCCACTCGGCTCTGACGTTATATAAATACAACTGACTCAAACTGAAAAACAACAACAACACAAAACACAATTCAATGTTGGTTTTTATCTTGGCTTATACAACCGAAAGGATTTCCTATCTGCTATCTATGTTGAAACCCGCTGTTCATGGGAGAAAACGCCCTGGGACTGCAGATATTGCAAATTTGTAAAACTTCCAGTTTTAATTTTTTTGTTCGACCACGTTTCGGGTTTTACAAAAGTCTCGACTTTGGGACGTTTTGTAGCGTATAATTTTACTTTTTTATTGTCCGACGTTGTCCAACAATATACATAAGAGTAAAACTAAAAGTATGCAACCGCTAAACCTTGGTTTGCGACAGCTGTAGTGTGTTTGCCAAGTTGAAATCGGACCCTGGTCTTGGTATGTTACAAGATGGCGAAATGTTTCCAGCTGAAGTTTTCCAACTTTTCTGTAAAATACCACGCTTTCTAAATTATCCATGTCGCCAATATGGTGATTTCCACATAGACTAAAGGTTAACTAACCAAGTTGTCCACAATATCTGGCGCCCTGGCCTTGGCTAAGCTAGGATGTTTAAATCGATGTATCACTTTCAAAAGAGCATCTGTCATTGCTGAGGCAACCATGCTGTTGTTGTTGTAGTAAAGCATTATAGGAGTCTGTTACTAGGTTACTAGATACATAACATCTAAAGAATTCATTGCTGATAAAGTTTTATCGCTAAAATAAATACTTTATAATGTATGCAATATTAATACAAAGGCATGAAGTTGTCGTTTAATATTTGTTCTTTTAATTTATAAAGTTTATTGCATTACTTTAATACATTTATAGCGTTTAATCACTGTTTTAATGGTGATGGTACTGTGCATTTTTGAATAGTGGAATTTATTGCAAGTTCCCAGCATTTGCTAGAAAACGTTCCCGCAGTTTTTTATGCAGGATTTCCCACATATTTAATTCGGTACGACGTTCACGAAGTCATTTTCCGGGAGTCCTTACTAAACTGTTGTGGGATTCCAGCACTTTTATTTGCACTCATTGGCCCCGTATTGCCAAAATGATATATATTTAAACATGCAAAACGGGATTTCCTAAGGAAAAAGTGATTTCCTAACTTGCGCTATGCGCCTATGTCAAACTGAAATAGATTTCCCGCTTAAAATTACAATTTATTTTGTGACATATTAAATGAATCATGTGATTTCATTTTGATTTCAATTTGGTACGTCATGTAGGTTTACACGTTGTAAAATGTGTTTCATCTCAGAAAGGGACTGAATGATGATGAGAAAGTCGTCAAGCAATATTTAAGTGCTGTATATTTTTAGAACAGGGATTTTGTTTCAAGTTTACCAATCCGACTTAAATATTGATTTTGTCATGTTTTGGTGGATTTGATATATCAAACCATTCGTATTTTCTAAAAGTTTAAGACATTTATAAGTTTTTACCTTTACATTAATATAATATTGGTATATCTGTGTTTTGATTGACAAAAGATTAAAGAAGTTATTGCAGTAAAACTAAGTTTGATGTAGCGAAGAATAGTTAATTTTAATTAAAATAACCAAACCTTGTCTATTACATTACTCATTGCAACGCTGATAAATCTGATTAAATTGTACCCATGTGTCCATAAACAAACCGTATACGTTTGTATTTCAACTAAACTTCATAACTGGAATTATGTTTTGATATATCTTAACAATTCGCAGGTATATGTTGTTTCGACAGCTATCATCAAGATCGCAACAACATAATATATAATAAGTTAAGTTATGGGCTTTTCAAGTACATTAACATGGAATTGTAAGAATATTAAGACATGTCTTTTGGATAGTCTGCTTTTCATGAATTAGATCAGGTACACTTTATTTGTATTACAATAACTATGCATTGTATATCTTATTTACTGCCAGAAAATACACTTGACCTATGGGTCGTTCCAAATAATATGACCTTAGTGATCAGTATGATTCCTATGTATTGCTATGTTGATTTCTTACAATAACTGATTCACTGTTACAATGTTGACTTGAATGGATGTAAATCACGGAATTAAGATACGCTATTGTATCTGTTTCTCCGTGGTTTGCTGTAAGAAAAATCACAGGGAACTCCACCAGTTGTGAAATGTCTGCATTCATGTTCCAGTTAAGTCATCAAGATATTATACTTAATGTGTTTTACATATTTTAGTAAGATCAATGAATTCTTTCCAGTTTGAGGGCAAAATGACCATATTTGATGGAAAAGCTGAAAATACTATTTTGACAATAAACATATCCACAAGATTTCAACGGTTTTGAATACCTTTTAGTCTACTTTTGCCTTGGACAAGTTCTTAGCCATCACTTGACTGTTAATTACTCCTAACTCTAGAATATGACCGACATCATGTGTTTAGGAAGGTCATAAGCCGTACCAGATATTTAGATCTGAGCAAGAAGAACAGAAAACAGTTCATGTTGTAAGAACTGTGGTAAATCAATATTTCTTCGATAGTCACTATGCTTTGCTTTAATACATCTTCATGATATGCTTGACCAATTACAATCATTACACACTGCTTGTTTGGTATTTGAGTTCTATTTTGATTGATATACTATAAAGTTACCTTTCAAACTCTACGAGGGGTTATCCAGAAGTTCGTGGACACATGCTATAAAATAAAAACTACATCTTATATATGTGTAATATTTTCAGTTTATAGTATTCAATCTCAGTGTAAGTTGTATACAAATTTAAAATAAAATACACAATATAACAAATAATTTACATACATTCGATATACATCATGTACAGTGATGTGCCGCAGGTCAATTTTGAAGGCGACGTCGCGACGTCAATTCTTCTCAAAGTAAGCACCGCTATTTTCTATACATTTGCGGTGGCGTTCTACCCACTGATGAAAAACTTGCTTGTACCAGTCCGATGGGTATGAATACAAAATGGAATTAGATTCCGTTTGAAGTTCTTTTAAGTTATTAAAATGTTTGCCCTTCAATTCGCACTTTAATTTCGGAAAGAGTGCGAAATCACAAGGTGCGAGATCTGGGGAGTACGGCGGATGTGGAAGAACTTCTGCCTCCATTTGTATTTCAATTGTCGTCTGCAATTCTCTCGACGAGTGAGCTGGTGCGTTGTCCTGATGTATTATAAGTCCACCCTCATAACCAGTTGGGTGTTTCCTAGTTATTGCTCTAGCAAGATGACGGCGAAGGACCTGAAATTTATACGAAAAAACAATAAGAAAATCGAGTATTAATTATTTAAATGTCACGTTCCTTAATCTGCTAAAGCTGTAAATATATAAATTATATAGAATTTTGTATTTTTATAGTACATGTAATACGTTGTTTATTTTATTTTTAAAACTATTGTTAAATTATAAGTAAAATATATGTTTGTTATAAAATCGGTACCTTTGAATAATACAATGCGTTGACAGACTGGCCTTTCGGAACGGCATGGCTCAGGATTATTCCGGTGATGTCGAAGAAGACGATAAACATATGTTTTCCTAACGATTTGGACATTCTGGCTTTTTTCGGTGGTGGCGAATCGGTTGATTTCCACTGACTTGACTGTTGTTTCGTTTCCGGATCATAATAAAACAACCATGTCTCGTCGGTAGTTATAATCCTATTTAGGAATGAGTCGCCCTCTTTTGCGTATCTCGCTAGAAACTTCCTAGATTCTGTTACCCGGCGTTCCATTTCATGATCTTTTAATAATCGGGGAACCCATCGCGCACTTATTCGGCTCATTTTTAATTCATCTTTGATGATTCTATGGACGGTGCCGTAGCCCATATCCAAATCCTGGCATAGTTCATGTATTGTTACTCGGCGGTCCTTGTCTAGAAGATCTTTGACTAATTTAACATCACTTTGACGTGATTTTGACGTTGGGCGACCACACCTTTCATCGTCCATTATGGTTTCCCGGCCATCACTGTATCGCTTATGCCATTTGTAGACTAGAGAACGTGCGACAGCAGGTTTCTTTGAGGCTCTGTTTAGAAGTTCCATCGTCTGTATCGGTGTATGCCCGAGATTTACGCAGAATTGTATTGCCGCTCGTTGTTTTAACCGTTCTTCAGACGCCATTTTTACGCACTCTGGCGAAGACCTCCTCAATGAAATATACGCTGGATTCGAATGCGTGCGCGTAAAACAACAAATGATGTTAAATTTAAAGACGTTAATGACGTTGCGTCAAACATGTATGTTTTCCCGCGGAATTGTAGAAATATATTTTTAATAATTAACATGTATAAATTTGAGTTTATTAAAAAAATTGAGCTGCGGCACTTCATGTGCATGTACGTTACTATGGTTACTATAACTTTATAATGGTTGCATGAAAAACAATAAATTACTTACTATAGATTTGTAATACATAAATGTTTAAGTTATGTAATTTACACTTATGAACGTGTGCACAATAATTTTTTATAACATTTGTCCACGAACTTCTGGATAACCCCTCGTACGTAAACATAAAGTTGTGTTTCCTACGACACTCTCATATTTGCTAAATACAATGATCATCAACGTGTATATTACGTGCGGTAATAGATTGCAAGCTATAGGTACCCTTTCTTTTCTCTCTCAGAACATATCATTGTATTTAAACCAGACAATAAATGAAGGCATTCGATTTAGTCTTTCTTTAAAATGATAACAGCCGATATTCTTAAACATGCACTAGTAGTTGCTATAATAAATTCAACAATTCCTATTGGCATTTGAATAGGACTTCAATAATTAGTTTAGCTATCCTTATATACATTTAAATGATTTAGATATCAGATCATATCAGCTACATTTCTGTTCAAACTAAACTTTGGCTCAGATTTAAAACCGTCAAATTCGGCAAACGAAACTGATTTTCCAAGAGTTATTATTTAACATATATAGGAATTTAATCATTGTGTTTATTTCCTTAGTCTTGCAGTACAACTGTTACAGTTTTCAACTTAAACATATTTAAACATTTATATATTACCCTCTTTAGAGTGTCTTTTATAAGTACTGCTGCGTTGAGAAATGACAGAAAGCCTACTAGCTGGGCAGCTTAACTCAAAATATCACAAGAATCTTTCACTTAATGATGCAAGCACCAAATTTTGCATGAATTAAGCTCATCTATCCCTCTGACAAAAAAGCACATTAGCCACGAAAAAAGTTCAATATGGCGGCCATTTTTCAAGATGGCGGACATTGAATGCAGGTTTAAAGGAGAAACAGTCTAAATCGCACCTAAAATTCCAACAGACGTATAAAATGTTACAATTCTTAGTATCTGACCTCACTATATACACATTTCAACACAAATATGCAAAAGCCATCATTATCTTACATTTGGCGGCCATTTTGAACTAAAATTGGCGGGAAAAAATCTAAATTATCTAATACATAACAACAATACAATATATTCAATGAACAAAATCTCCTCCAGAATGAACATTATTCAACTAAACAGTTTTCAAGAGGCAAACAGCCTTTCTACATCATTTAGAACTAAATTAAAGAATATGTACACACAATAAATAATACAATATTGAACAAACCCCTTTTTGAGTTCGTGTCTGGCATCAATCCAATCCAATCCAAGCTAATTAAACTAACTACATGTATCACAGATACAACTACAAAGAGCAGTACAAGGTAAACTTAGTTTGTGACATTTGCATCGGCCTCGACATTCTTTCTTGCAACCACATTTGGTTAGTTGTTTACACGAATCTGCGATCTGAGGAAGTGTAGTCCACACAACACTCCATGTGTTGTCTTTAAGCGTCCAACCCCAGTCACTTGGATTGGTTTCTTCCATTATGCATACCATGGATTGGGCCCAAATGCAACCTGCCTGGTAAGATGCCCTTCTTATATGTTCAACTAATGCTGATCTGGTAGGTGGAATGGCGTCAAACGAACGCTGTTTTCGAGCAAACATGTCAAATCTTGCTTCATTAACGGTTGTCACAGGACTTGATCTGTCGTATAGGGTAACAACATACATCTCAAGGATCTGAATATCCATCTCATCTACTACTGGGGGATATCTACTTAACTTCTTGAACACATAAGATACATCTGGGCACACATCCCAGGTTTGCGATAAAGATTTCTTGCCTTTCCCTTTAAAACCTGATACATTATCACACCCAGAGAAAGCATGGAAAAATAAAATACCTTTCGACTTTTCCTGCGTGATACCATTAGTAATATCATGCACAGGTATCCATCTCAAATTTTTGCCTGTACCAAACTCAATCCAAAGTTGTTGTAAGCCTAGTTCTTTGAGATTGGAGAAAACGCTCAAAGCAATTACAAAAATATCTGTGTCATTTGCCTTAATCATAACTCGCTTCTTTCCTTCTTCAATACTGTGTTTGACATGTACAAATATTCTTGTGTCAGCCTCCTCATGATTGCAAGGAGACAAATGATCCACATCAACCATCTGATTGCAAATAACATTCTCTCCTCGAGTAACATAAACAACGTTACCTGTGCAGTTTTCAGCAATCTTATCTGCTAGGAACTCAAAGAGCTCGGTTTTATTTGAACTGTCCCTCATAAAACTATGCCAATTCTTGGAAACCTTTCCTCTTCCTGTTACTCTTTGGCGTGTCCCGAAGCCTTTTTTCGAGCGAGTTTCTGCTTTTAGGCTTTGTGGTTTATAAACATCAAACACAATATCAGTTCTAGCATATGTTGAGCTATACTTTTGCATTTTAGGAAGGACCTCAAGTTCGGCATACTGATCAAATGTTTTTGAGATTCTGGGTGTTATTGAATTTACTAATGCTGAACCATCAATAATCAATGCCTCTACTTCAGGACTTTCATCAGAATTTATTGCTGCATCCTCAAGAATACTTGCAAGCTGGGATTTCTGACATGAATGGAGTCTACCACCATCACTCAAGGCTGCAGGGAAAGGTTGATTCTCGTGTTTGAAAAAGTCATTCAAATCACAGTCTCTGGCTTGGCAAGATATGAACAACTGTGAGAAGAGTGCACAATCGTCTTTCAGTATTTTCTGCTTCATATCTTTAGATGAATCATCTGGATTTTGAGAGAAAAAAGCTAACTTCTGCTTCTTTATCGGGTCATAAAACTTGCTCTCTGATCCAGGAGACAGACTGGCTATAAATTCATCAAATTTTTCCTTGCCCTTTTCATAATGAGTTGCAAGCCTTTCAGCTACACTCGGGTGGGCAACTTGTTTTGAATCAATAGTCAACAGATCTTTTGATTCTTCCATGAAGGGATTATCCATCTCTCTTATAGTGTTGTACAACTTTGAGACGCGATCCAAGAAAGTTCTTTGTGCATGAGTAGTCTGTTCAAGATGCCTTTCTTCTTCGTTTGCTTCTTTCTGTTCAGAAATCTCCTCATACGTATTGACAAGATGGCTTATTTCTGGACCAGCAACCATCCATCTTCTAAGCGCAGAGGGATCTTCTGTAATACCGATCGCCCCACCTTCTCCCTTAATGACAGCGTTTGCATGTTCATGGGCCTGATCCATTGCCAAAGCAGAGAATCCACGTTTGGATTTATGAACTACGAAATTGCCCTTGATAAATTCACTCTTTATTTGAGGATGAGTGCTACCAAGACGTAACATATCTCTGAGATGAATTGGTAACCAGCGAGCGTAATTGATATTGTTGTTTGCAAAGAAGAATGGTATTAGTTTTTGCAAAGCTTGGCAATACAGGTCAAAATTTGCCTCTCTGAAAGATCTTATCAGGGCTAATATTGAAAGTTCCATTTCAAATATCAAATACCAATACTGAAATTGCGGGCTCTGGGTCTTGCGAATGTCACACCAATCTTCGAAACTTTGTTCCTGTTGATCATCAGTCCGTACTTCAATTACATATGCCTCATAAGATTCCTTCAAAAGCTTATACAGACAACTAGCTGTCACTTGATGCATTTGACGTGTCCTTGTCACACTTGATGCAGAAAGGAATGAATCGGCAGTACCGGTAGTTGTTATTCCAGATTCTACAAGAGCAGTAGTCCATCCACTATCTTGCAACAGAGTACCTAACGATTTCAGAGCAGCCATTTCAATATGAAGTCCACCAAACATAATCACAAATCTGTCTTCGCCGTACTTGTCTGGCCAGTGCCACTGAACCTGTTTTGCTGTGGCAAATATTGGTTGATCAGCAGCTACCACAGGAACTTGACCCGGATTCAGGTGAGATACAACTTGATTTTGTTCAAGCAATGACAAATGGTTGCAACAGAATGAGCTTGTTCCCTTAGAAGTGGCAATAATGATGTAAAGGTAACCTCAAATGAAGGGCCTCTCTTCATTGAAGCGTGATGGACCGCCCATGATATGTCAACTCTATCAGAATTAACCGTGTCAGAAAGACACACCTTTTGTAACCATTCGAAATCCGGTTTAAGATCAACAGACGTAAGAAGGTTTGGGCTTTCGACATGTGGAGGTTGAGGATTTTTGTTCCCGAAGAAAGCGGGCGGAACATTTGTGTACGATTCAGGAAGCTTGGAGATTGTCTTTACTTTCGTATCAATCTGGCATCGTTCTTGCAAAGTTCCTTCATGTCCTGCCGAGGGATGTTGGAATATTGATATGCTCGTGCCATGGAATGACGATGTGGCTGTTGTGGCTGATGGATTGTGGTCAATATTATCCATAGCTGACGTAGTGAACACAGATTTTCTTAAGATGTTTGGGCATACAACGCCTTCTGCCTTGTATTTGTCAACTGCAGCATCACTTAGTTGAGCAGAAACTTCCAGAACCCTGTCATAAGATATACTTAGGCCATGATCATGTAACAATTCGACGAGGTGTTTCTTTCTGGTCTTCGAGTATACTGACAGTCCAAGAAATATAGGAAAAGGGGTTTCACGATCTTTTGAATGCCGTAACAGTTTTCCTTCAGTTTGATATTTTGTGTAGCAGTTATATTGAAGCAACTGAGATAATGCCAAATCTGTTATAGACGCTCCAAATCGTAGCTGAGATTTAATGTCAGCCCCATGCTCTATCATAGAAACAAACTGAAGAAGTACAGATGGAATTGAATCTTCTACACAACTGTCATCAAATGTTCCAGAAAAAGAGGACTTATGATCGATCATACGTTTTCGTATGATTTTTGCAGCTTTGGTGATAATGATGGCTTCAGTATAATCCATGGCCGTTGATAAAACTGAACCAACATCTTCAGTAGATGCTAAAAGTATATCTTTCCCCTTTTTATGCGCTTCTAATTCGGGCATTTCAGATAATAATTGTTCTTTCAGTCTTGTTGAATTAATACTAGGGTCGTCAACACCGAGCTGTATCAATCGTTGCCGATAGAGACTGACTAAATCTGCTAATCGAAACAACACTGGCTCATTGCTACTTGTTATGGTTTCTGTAAGGTAGACAAGAAGCTCGGAGAAAACTTGAGGATATAAATATCTGTCTTCATTTGGTATATTTTCCTCTATAACTATATGTGACCTCTCCCTGTTATAAAGTTTTGTTAAACACGACCGATGGTATTGTAGTTCTTGGGCGACAGCATCTCCTGCACTTAAAATTGCTAGAAGTCTACCATCATTTAGAGTCCTTGCACATTCGTTCAGCCTCTTGTCTAACTCCATTGTCATGACACGGCGGAGATCATGCGACGGATCTTTCTTTTCACACAAAAAAACATACTTGAGTTTCCAAGCTCATCCGTCTAGTTTTTTCGGGAATTTTCACAGTCTTACTGGGACCAGCTGACCTTTTCGTCGCCCTCTCAAGCTTGCTGTTACTAAACAGGAGTCTACAGCTCTGATGGTATACAGCTTTGTTCTTCCTTAAGGTCTCTGCTATTCCATCTCCATCGTCTAACCGTTTTGGTTCCAGTATAATCGGTAACTGATGTATTTCTTTAAATAAGGGAAGATTCCTTGCTATCATTGCATAGCCATCCCTATCTGGTGTCACCTCATACCTCGAAGGGGGAGATTTCAGATCCTCATCTTTGACGGTTTGACACAGACAACATTTCTGCCAATCAGTTACTTTAGATAGCGATAATACCGTCGAATCTGTCATCATTTAGATTATTTTCAATATAAACAATTGCTGTCAAAATGTATATCTGATAATCCAAGGCCGAGGGGTTATCCTTTTACCACCTTGAAAAAATAACAAGCACATTGGTGTATGGGATACAACTAGATTCGAACCAAAATAAAAAAGCCCTACATCGTTCATCCAGTGCCATTTAATTCCCGTCCGATCTGTACACCTTCCGGATAACTAAAGCCCCGTTATCCTTGGCTCGGCTCTCCCGCGCTGGCATACCCTGTCAATTCAGGTGCGGCTATCTCACAAACATACAAGATTTACCATGGCGATAAATGTATGTGGGGCAAGCTTGATAGCATTTGGGATACTAAAATTAAAAAAAAAAAGCTGACACTGGACCCCATGCTGAGTTTCACAGCAGTGGCGTCACCAGTATGCCCAGGTTGTGCTTTGACGACCACTCTTTATATATATTATTTTTGTTATAAGGGTTAGTAAGACCGATATATCAACTTGATTAAGAAATTAATTATTAATTTGACAAAATATTTTCATTTACAGTCCGTAGATACACGACATTGATTTTTTTTTTTTTTTAGAAATTTTTTTTAATTTTAAAGTTTCCGTTTTTCTTCTTTTCATAGTTATGAAATAGTTTTCTGACGCTTAAATCTCACTTGTTGTCAATTTTACTATTACCCTTAATAGAAATAGACATAAAAGATACGTATTATGAGCTTTAATTTGGTTATCTTCCACATTTCCTAAAAAAATGATAAAAATTCTACTAAATAATTATGGGAAGAGGAACCTTTTCTTTTATTTTATTCGCAAAAACACTTCTAAAACCTTATTACTGGATATGTTTAGAAAGCTTATAATTATATATGTCCACAGAAACCATTTATATTCCAGTACAATGTTTCCGAACACAACAGTAACACAAAACCGAAACGTATCATAGGTAAATACAATGAAAATCAAGGGTTTGGCGGCCATCTTGGAAAATGGCCGCCGTAACGAAAATTTCACGTGGCTAATGTGTTTTTCCAATTTAGGAGTAGTTAAACTTTAGGTATGAAAAGTTTCATGCTTGCATCATTAACTGAAAGATTTTTTCACTATCCTGCCGGGCTATACTATACATTTGTCTGGAAATGCTCTAGATATAATAATGATAAAATATAACTGCTTACTGGTGAAGAAGATGTTCAGTGTGAAAGTTTATTTTTTCAATTTAATTATTCTATACTAAAAAGTGGCCAAGCTTTATATTTCATATTATTGCATTCTGCATCATGTAATTTAGTGCATGGACTATACAATACACGAGTCTGCAGAGAGGTAACCAGTTCTACTAGACTAAGTGACTTTTGCCGTTTAGCCTGACGGATATTTATGCTTAATTCAATATATTTTTGTGTTATTTTCAATACCAATAATTTTAGAGCTACCATGTCCGGGTGTGACTTTCATATAATTTTCTTTTCTTCAGTGCTGTATTTTCTGTTGCTGGTAACACATTGTGTTTATCATAATATCTAAGAGACAGTTTCAATGATTGATTTGACACACCCATCTTCAATTTGATATTATTTGTTAGGGTTTTAGAAATGAAAGGTTTTGTGATAATGGTGTAGGGGATGTAAGTCTTATTTGGGAACCTGATTTCGCAATTTAATTTATGCTTATGATATATTGATTAATAATCATATTTTGCAATCTAAATACAAATCAAATTCAATGTTAAATATGAGAGGTCCCATTAGATTTCCCAAACATCAGGTAGTGTTTTATTCCACGTATCGTATTGCTACAACCTTATTATACAAATATTTCGAGGACCAGTGCGTTCAATGTGCTAGGACCTTAGTGGTGAAGCTTAACTGTTATTGTGATAAACTGCTGTAATGCCATTGGCCAGACCTTATGTCACATTTATTGTCTTAATATCTCTACATGTGAAGAAGCATAACCTCTAAAATGTTGATACATACAGCACATCTATTAAATTACATGCAGCTGCATTTTGTACAAAATACCGAAAACAGGCATGTAAGGCCAAGTTCATTCCAAAACGTATATATTAATATACTCATAAATAAGAAAATATACAGTAGATCTTTGTGTGTATGATGACATGCAGCAAACATTTTACCTTATTTTGATCAATATCCTATAATAAAGCTAAAAATCTAATAAAAGAATACGACATATTTTGAACAATTCCCTCTTCAATATTTGATTCAATGTACTTAATGGATGATACACATCATTTCATACACATTCAAAGATATATTTAAAATGAATCAGTTCTATTGGTAAGATATATAACAAATATCTTAAATATAAATATTGTTATTTTATATATATATATATATATCAGTTCCAGCTTAAAATTTTTGCGCATGATACTATTTTGTGACCTTTGGCCTTTTAAGTCTGTGCAACTAAATGTATACCTGGTATTTGCATCAAAACATAAGAAAATGTTGTGCTTAAGTTTGTATAATGACATTAGACACGTGTTACAAAAACCCTTACGAGTTGCCTTGTATAAGTATTGTCATATTCTGAGCAAATTCTTCAATATTTCAGTTGTTGACCTTTGACCCAATGCCCTCATTGAATTTGTAAAAATATGTTTTTCTCAAGAAAATATCAGCCAATTTGTTCATATTTGGTATAAATAAAACATTTTAAACTATTGAGTGTTTTCTTCAATTTTTATGACAAATCCATCATACATGTACTTGTTATTATTTTATACGCTTGTCATTAGTAATTTAAGATAAACTAGTAGCGATGGTCAAAACAATAAACAGATGTCTTAAATATGAATGCTTTTGTTATTATCTCGTCCAGTTAACACTTTTGCTTGTGGTGGCCTTTGACCTTATAACTCAGTCAAAAGGTAAAATATTTTTTGGTAACCGATTGTTTCTAATGTAGGTTATAGCGGTTAACTCATTTAGCCCGGTTGCCGTTCATAAACACGCCGTACCTCTTACATCGATTTCTAGCCACATATATGAGAAATTTCACCAGACTATGTGCGTCCTTTTAGTCTGAGCTGTTAATCTGTTCTTGCGAGTTCTGCACATAAACGGGCTGGTTCTCTGGTGATTGAATTGATTAGTACCGTATGGGATGTACTGATTTCACCACAGGGCATTAGCTCGAGGGCAATTATGAATTCCTAGCCGATTATCATCTCCTGGCCCGGCTCTCTCATGTCTGTAATACACATGTTCGGTTGCACTACTCAAGGGGAGTAATTACAACTGACGGTCGTATACTATAGCTAAATAGTTAAAATAAATGAAATAAAATTTAATTCAAACTCGAGAATTGTAAGAAACTCGGGAATTCGAACGACAAAATCGAGATACGCGGGGTCTTCAATCATTGATTTCTTTTCACATATGCCGATTCTCGATTTTAGAATCTTAAATATATATATAAATCACGTCAAGCTCTTTAGATAACTTATGAAACCGAACAAACCAAACGAAACGGAAACGATGTCCAACATTTGCACTCTCGTGAAATTTGACGCCAAAAGAAACGGGCCGATTATGACCTGCGCGTGAAGTCAATAACCTGCTTAAAACATGTTCATTTGTGTTACTAAATAAAGTAATATGTGTATTATGATAATACAGTTCCTTTATCAATGAGAGTTGCACTGGTCTCTGTTTAAACTTATTAACTGTTTATAGCAATACATAATATTACACAAATAGCATAACTGCATGTACATACATAACAAAAGTCACCGAATTAATCGATATATTACGTAAATATAAAGTTTGACCATGTGTGTTATGTATGCTATCCAATTTTTCCAAATCTTTGATAACATTATGGATTCGATTGAAACTATTTTAGAACTCAAAAATATAAATCCAAAAGAGACTGGGCTAATCGATAAGCACCTTTAACTTTCACAAAGAACGAAAACAGTAAAATGACAGCGTATCTGACTATCAATTTAGGGGTCGCGAGTTTGAATCCCCGCCCAGCCAGAGTCTCTTTGGCGATATACTACGACCTTGTGCCTCATTTTATCATTTGTCTCTCACCATTGATACAATTAGGATTGTTATCAGTTACTTGCGGAGATGGGTGTGCTCGAGTACTCGTTAACATTTTAGGATCCAAGAAAAGAGTGGTTCAGATTAACTGATCGTCTGTTTACCCTGGATGGCAGAACATGACGCTAAACATTCTATCAATCAATCAATCAATCAATCAATCAATCAATCAATCAATGATTCTGAGGTTTTCCTAAACATGAAAAAGTTGATGCTAGTATGCCATATAAAAAATATGTGTTGAACGGATTGTGCAAGTGTACGTTTCGTTTGTAACTTTATCGGAATATATTATGAACAAAAAAAGTGTAAAATGGTACATGGAGGTGAAACCGGCTAAGCATTGTTAATTGGAATGTAAATTCGTTACAAAAATGAAAGTTTTCGTTTTGGTGAAATGATAAAAAATTCCCCTTTAATTTCTGAGTAGTGATTGTTTGTAAAAAATATTTCTTAAAACTTTCGGTATGTTCTTGCATATAACTACACTAAAATAAAACAACCTTCATTTTTTTTCCAATTTTCATTCTGTTATTCTGCTGCTCTGCTGTTTTTCCTATATTCCTGTTATGCTTAAGATACTGTCAACAAAAGGAATAAACTGGTGCAGAGAGGCGAATCCGGATTGTCATCTGTTAATTTGAACGTGAATTAGGTAAAAAATTGAGAATTTTCATTTCGGTAAAGTGAGAAAAGTTCGCCTTTAACTTCTGGGTTAAGATTGTTTGTAAACAATACATTTCTTTCGTCTTCCTGTATGTTCATGCATGTAATAAATCATAAAAGGCAACATTCATTTATTTCACTATTCTCAGTCTCTCGTGGAATGAGCACTCTGGAATAATGAAAAAAGACGCATGATCATTAAGCTGGAACACGTTATGTACGTGTGCTCAATTAGCTAAAGACATTATGAACAAAAATGGTGTAGTACATGAAGGTGAACTCTGATAATCATTGTTAGTTTAAACGTCGATTCTATGAAATAATAAGAGTATTTTCCTTTGGGTCATATGAGAAAGGTCCATTTAACTCTCCGGTAACGATTGTTTGTAAAAAAAGACTTCCCGTGTGTTCATGCATGTAACTGTATTAAAATAAATGATAAAAAACAAACTTTTTTTTCATTCTGCTATTCTGTTGTTCTGTTGTAAAAATGAAAAAAAAAAGTTTTTGATAAATTGCTTTTCTGCTGAAGACATTATATCAAAAAGGTTTAAAATGGTGGAGAGGTGAACCCGGAACATCATTGTTTAATCCAAATTCGGTAAAAACTGAGAATTTTCATTTTGGTGAAATGAAGAAAAGTTCATCTTTAACTTTCGGGTTGTGATTGTTTGTAAAAAAAACGTTTCTTAAGCCATCCTATAAGTTCATGCACGTAACTACGCTGAAATAAATGATAAAAAAAAACTTTTTTTTTCAAATTTTAAATTGTTGCTTTTCTGCTGTTCTGCTAAAAATGAAAAACAAATTGTTTTGCTAAATTATTGTTCTGCTGAAAACACTATAAGCAAAAAGGTGAAGTGACGGGAATCCGTATAATCATTGTTAGTTTTAACGTAAATCGGTGAAATTTTCTTTTTCTTTTGGTGAAATGAAAAGAAAAGTTCCCCTTTAATTTCCAGGTTGTGATTGTTTGTAAAAAAACGTTTCTTAAGCATTCCTGTACGTTCATGCATGTAGCTGTACTATTAGAAATTATCAAAAAAACATGTTTTCCAATTTTCATTCTGCTACCCTGCTTTCTGCTCGCATGAATGATAATTGTTCATTCTGCTATTCTGCTGTTCTACTGGAAAAAAATATTCTTTTATAAATTGCTATTCCACTGAAGACTATGTAGGCAAAAATGTGCAGCGAGGAGAATCCGGTTTATCATTTGTTAGTTTAAACGTAAATTCGTTAAAAAAATTGAGAATTTTAATGTTGGTGTAATGAGAAAATGTTCCCCTTAAACGTTCGCGTTGTGATTGTTTGTAAAAAAAAACACGTTTCTTAAGCCTTTCTGTACGTTCATGCATGTAACTGTGCTAAAGTAAATGATAAAAACTACCTTCATTTTTTTCCAATTTTCATTCTGCTACTCTGCTAACTTTACCGAGCCATGGAGATCTTTCCAATTGATGAATCATAAATATATTTTGTATTAGGTCTGTTAAACAATCGATAATCAACGCAGGCACATACAATTTTAAAATATTTAATTAAATTATGTTTAAAAACACCATTTTAAAACCCAAAATCACGATTTAGATATGAAGGGCTATCGTAAATATGTTCAACAAATGCGTTTCTGCGGGAAACTCATCTGTTGTGTCAATGATGATTATGTTGCAATAGAGGTGCATTTATAATCTAACGATGCATAAAAAAAATTAAACTCGATCAAATGATACCAAGTTACATTCATTTGAAAGGCGGTCAGACACTTCTCCTATTTTACTATAGTTATTGAAGTGTTTGAAATATTATAACTTAGTATATTATAATCAATAACAATCGCTATTAGTTTTCAAACATGTAAAATTCAAACATTATAAATGTGTGTAAGTTGCGGGTGGGTAGAGATATATCGCAAAATATTATACTTTGGATGTTACTTAGCAAAAGAATAACGCGATGTATACGCTTAAATGATTAACGCTTAAAAGCGATTAATAAAATAAGCAGAAGAAGAAGCAAACACAGATGAAAAAGATTCAGCAAATTAAAGTTTAGTGTTGCTATAAAAATGGAATGTTCGCATAGAATTGTTATCCATACAGTTGATTATCATGAAAAACACACATAAAATGTAATAAATAAGAAAAAAAAAAGATGCACTGATAAACTACCAGACAAACCATACTAAAATTAAGTTGTCAACAAAAACATAAATATGTAAGAAAGTAAACATAATAAAAACAATTTATAACGCAATTACTTAATGTCCCATGCCGTGACCAGTTAGTTCAGTCGATGCCGTGAAAAGGACGTTGATTATTCATAAACACACTTTAATGTTTTTCACAGTAACATACCAATTATTCGAATACCGAATTATCCTTAAGTAAACAAAGTATGTAATCCGATTCTGCAAGTTATTTGCATTTTACCTTAAGTGTTTATGCATAATTTACAAAACGCAGGGACTTTACCTTTTCCTATATATTATGTCGCATTTGTATCCGGGTACTCTGGTTACTGTCTCGTTAAATGGTGTGGCGACAAGAAAATAGTAATTTGACAGTATTTGACAGTGTTTATGCGATCTATATCTATAATCTAAATTTAAAATTATTTATTCTAATCATATGCAAGCAAGATATACCAACTACAATATATGCGTCTTATTCATTTTTGTTGCTAATTTAGTTAATACTAAATCATTTTAACTCAAATGCGCATAAAGCTCAGAACTTATACGAATGGCTTTCGAGTCCGCTTTCTGGCTAAAACCAGTATAAAGTGTTGTATAATAAAAGGCATCGAGTCGAGCTGGGTACCGAACCGGCAACCTCTGGCGTGAACGGCCATAACACTACCGCCACAATTTATTAAATTAACATCAATTGCTGCTTAAATGACAAAACTCTACTTTTCTAGCTTGCAATATTGGACTAGTTTGCTCATAAGTACTAAAGATTAGATGGAGAAACGCAAAATGTGTTGTGTTGTTTTATTGGTTGCATTTTGTGTATAATTTCCCTTTTATCCGATAGTATCCACTATTGCAAAAGCAGTCGGCAGGTAAGGCAGGTGTTGTCATTTTCTAGTAAGACGATATTCGTGTTACATTTGTTGCTTCCACTCCTTTTCGATTAATTCTAAAGATTATTTTAACTTCTTATTAACCTGCCAAACACGATATCAGTTGAGTGAGAGTGGGGCGCAAATAGTTTACATAACAAAACGAGACTCTACCAATTGCATTACTTCAAAAACATGTAATGATTATTTGTTAAGCTATAAGGATAACATGTTGACATTTCCTCGTATAATATACCGGTGAATCTAATTATAAATTTATCCTCAAATCCAATGTCAGTAAACAAGTGGAAATCATTTGTATTTAACCTTGTGTTTCTATACGATATTTTGAAATTTCTTTGTAAAATATGTCGGTGAATCTATATATAAGTTTATCCTGAAAAGCAAAGTCAGTAAACAACTGCTGTAAATCATTTGCATTTAACCTTGTGTTTTTATACAGTACTATGAAAGGAATTACAAACAAATATCCTAAGGACAATATTTTGACATTTCTTCGTAAAATATGTCGGTGAACTATAAATAAGTTTCTTGAGAAAAGCAAGGTCCGTAAACAACTGCTGGAAATCATTTGCATTCTACACCTATAATGTAATAAGATATTTAATGGTGATGTGATTTATAGACAACATATTTTTTCCGCTTGACGCTTTTTGTCCGCAGAAAAAAATATACATACTTTGACTTTGTCCGCATGATGCACTTTGTCCGCCAAAATTTGGAAAGAAATAAGAAACTTTTGTCCGGATGATACCCTTTATATGCATACATTTTAGAATAATGTTGACGTTTGTTCGCACAACAAATTTTGACCTCATATGTGATATAATATTGAATAATTTTGTATACGTGAAAATTTTGTCCACGTTACTTTAACAAATGACGCTTTTTGTCCACAAGGCATTAAATCAATATTTAGAGGATCGTAGATGAAAGTTTAGTCATTATTGAATTTATTAAACGATTTTATTTTGTATAGCATATATACATAGCATGCGAGGCTCAAATCCAAGATGGCCACCAAAGTGACCGCCCAAAGTGAAATTTATGTTATTATATAATCTGACAGAAAACACTGCAAAATGTTAAAATTTACATAAATTGCGTAATTGTAATCTGTATGGCATGTTAAGATAAGTAAAAAAGACAGTTGATTCATGTACAATAAGTTTAAATAAGGGACAAAGGGGCAGGATAAAACAAGGAAAGCAAAGGTAGGAATAAGTTTTGAATTTAGTTATCAAATTACTTACGACTGTTAACAAATTTATTTTATTAGTGGTGTAACCCCACCATTGATTTTTGTTCTTTATTCTATAGTAAATAATAAAAGTTTGAAGGCTTGCCATTCATAGAGGGACCCAAATGAAAGAAGTGAAACTTACATATTCCTGTTTGCCAACCTCTGCACTACCAAAATATGATGAAAAAAGTGGGGGGTCATTTGTCATATAAGAGATTTTTTTTATGTCAAGTGTAAACACCGTTGAAAAAACGGAAGTAAACTTCCAAAATATTGTATTCATACCCCCCATCTCAAAAACTTTTTTTCTTCTTCTAGATTCACAATTCAAACATGACAATGCTTCTGAAATGTTCCAAATAGGTTAACAATGCCACCCAAACCAAAAAATGACAATAAAAAATGTGAAAATGCATTTTAAGAGAAAAAGAAACTAGGATTATTTATGGCAGCCATCATGCGACTACCCCACGGAAGCACTTCCTGTTTTGCAATGGTGGCACAATGCCTATAAGGAATTTTTTTTTTATAAATTGGTTTTAACCTCCTGTATAGAAAACAATACCAATTTCCAGCAATATTGCCAACTTACAGGCATTTAACACTGAAAATTTGGTCAAAATATCATTTTCTAGACGGTCATAGTGCCAGTCGGCAGCTGGCGGCCAAAACTGTATTTTAGGCATTTTCAGTGATTTAACCATTTTAATTCATGGACATCAAAACCCGTCATTTTTTTTACATCATAATAGTCTCATGACATTTTCAACATATGTGTTGAATAAATGAAAACTTAAAATATTGTTCAAAATGTGAAATTTGCAGTTTTTTTGGACTTCAAAACAAAAAAATCACAAAAAAACAATGATTTTTCACATAAATCCATGATAAATATGCAACTGTGACTTCAATTTCTGTAATAAAATATCAATTAATGCTGTTTAATTAAGGAGGTGTTTCTTATTTAACATTTCAGACCATAACAATGTAAAAAAAAAAGTTATTTCACCAATTTTTACCAATTATCAGGTCAATGGTGCATTACTGAAAATGGTGTGAAAAACAGTCTCCACAAAGCAGACCAAACTTTAGCAAACTTGAACCAAAATTTCATATCATAAGGTGTTAAACTAGGGTTTGAATAGGTATTTAAACACATTAAAGTAGGTTATAATCATCAAACATAAATTTTGCAACTTTTTTTTACATTTTTTATGCTTTTATGGGTGACAAAATGCGAAAAAAGAAATTCGAGAGAGAGAAACACTGTAAAAATATAGGATTTAAGAAAGGTGTTCAAAGTGGTCAAAAAGGTAAAATTTATTCATTCTGTAATGAAAGTAATGATAAGAAATATGTAAGACTCTTGAAAGAGTCATTTGATGAAAGAGTTCTGGTAAATAAGGGAAAGCTTACCTTTAGAGATATCGATGGTTCCGAAACCAATGTCGCTCCGCTACGTCCCGTGGTTAAGCGTAACACACTGCTCGATGCATACGCCAGTGCTGACAAAACTGAGGTTCACCCTGACTCGTTCACTAACAAACTATATAGTCAGGCACGTGTACAGGCAATGTTCAACACTGAAATAAAAAAACATTGTTTGTATGGTAATGCATGTGAAGGTGAATTAAATATTGATACCGCAGCATCAAACAAATGGGGTCTACCTTGGACAGAGCGACTAAAATGTTCAAAATGCCCCTACATAAGTAAATATTATAAACTGTATGATGAGATAAAAACAAACAAAAGAGGCAGGAAAGCTGCACAGGTAAATGTAGGTTTCCAAATGGGTCTAATGACTACTACCATCAGTAATACTGGGGCCTCCAGAATACTCGTAAACTCAAATATCATACCACCTTCAAGAAATGCTATGCAAAAACTTGCTAACAAGGTTGGTAAGGATGTACAAACTCTAAACCAAATTAAAATGACTGAAATAAGGGAAAAATAAAAGCTGACAACAAACTTTGTGGTAATAAAAATGAAAATGAGGTAATTTGTGAAGGTGACAGTTGTTACAATAACCCGTTGTCCAGTTCTGAGAGTACGCCTTTTCAGGCAGGCACAATAGTCACTGCTACCATGTGTGAAAATAACACAAGAAACAAACAAATAATAGGTGCTTATGTTGGTTGTAAAATATGTCCAGTTTCAACAAAATTAAAAAACAGTGGTAGCAAAGTTCAGTGTCCTAATCATCCGGGTCACTGTACAGCAAATTTGAATGAAACCGAATCAATCGGAAATGAAGCAAAATGGAATGCATTGGTCACCAATGAAGTGAATAAACAACTTAAAATTACACATTACACTGGGGATGGTGACTCAAAAGCTCACAGTGGTGTTGATAAAGAACATGGTACTCATGTAACACACTTAAAAGATATCAGACACCTGAGTAACTCCCTTAAAAGGGAAATAAACAAAGCAACGTTTAGTAAAAATATGTTTAGCGGTGCAAAGAAAATAAATTTAAAAAACAGATTTGCTTTGTCAGTGAAAGCTAGATGTTTGGCAGAGCTTAAGAAAGCTCATGTGGTGTTTGACAGCAATATAGAACTAATTAAAAGTAAAATGCCAGCTGCAATAGGAGCTATAGTGCTATGTTTTAAAGGTTATTGTGGCGACTCTTGTGCTAAACACAGTTTTGTGTGTCCTGGTGATTTCAGACGCACTAAAAATTATTTGCCATCAAACATCAAACTAAAAATGACTGGCACTGATGAACAAATACTTAATAAGTGTATAATGATGTTTCTGGGGCCTGACAGTATAATGAAAACCCAGCTTTTAACTTCTACTAAAAAAAACTGAGGCAGTAAATAGAGCATATCAAGCATGCTTGCCAAAAGCTATTACATTGGCACGAAATTGTCATGGTAGAATAAATGGCCAAATTCTACGCATAAATCATGGCTATGCAGAGTCAGTATTAATTAAGTGCTAGGCACTTGGCGTAAAATTTCAGCATGGTTCTTCTGTAATTAAACACGGCGACACTTGTTTTAATTGTTTCTAAAGTTTATGATAAAAATAGTTTCAAAGATAATCAAGATAATAATCAAATTCACAGTATTGTATCTAAGTTAAATGATATATGATTCACTAAAATCACACTTTAAAAGCGGTGTCCATCTCATAGACTCTTTGTGAATAAACTTAAATAATAATACTTTCCATAAAATAATTCAAAATTAAATTGAATTTCACAAAGTCCTGATGGTTTTCCGATCTGACTAGTAAAATATCCAAACCGTGACTATGTCCTAAACTCAAGTTAAGTTCTACATAGTGATTTATTAAATTTTCCTTTAAATGTGAAAATTGTTTTGTTAACACAATACATGGCTTTTGCATGGTTAGGATACTTTTTTATCAAAAGAAAACATAAAAGCAAACAAGATATACTTGACAATATGGCGTAATATAGTGAGAGAATTTTGCCTTTTTTTTTTTCAAGAAAAGCACCAAACTTGGCACAAAGATAGTACAAGGTCAACTAACTATTTTTAAGACAGAGACTCACCCCGAGACCTTCAAAATGCCAGAGAAATCCAAGATGGCCGCCAAAATGGCCCCAAAATTTGACAAATTTCACGTTTGTCCTTAAATTTACAGAATTTTATGAAAACTTATAACTTTTTATGACCAATGATATCAAATTATATTTATATTTAATAATTTTAATCGTTTTATTGCGACAAAATATTCTAAAAGAGAGAAAATGCAAACAATAAAAGTTAAAATCTTCAAAGTTAGCAAAAATCTCTATTACTGTTTTCATCAAACTTTACATAACGGGTATGGTCGGACGAGTACGATGCAAAATTGCTAAAATATTGTTTTAAATAAAGCAAAGATTTGTATCTATATGCAAATTAAAGTGGTTGGGGGGTATATCAATATGATATTAGGTGCACACATCAGTCAATGCTAGAACAAATTAAAGATTATTTTACATATAAACAACAGCTCTTTGTATATAACTATGATGTAAACAGTACTTTAGCCTTTGTACATTTACATCTGAAATACACTTTGTCAGCATGTAGAGAGACGACCAGATTGGTTCCAATATTTTTGGGCTTGGAATGAACTATACCCCTGCAAAATCTATTGCGATAAGCTATTTGTTTGGTGCGTTATATAGCTGAGCTGTCGGTACAAAGGTTGGCCATCCTTATGTGTGAAAAATACCTTTAAGGACTCATTTGAAGACGTGCTTGTTGGGACAAATACTAATCACTCTATAACTGGCATTACACCTTCATGGATTCTGATTCGGAAGTAATGAATAGAGTTTAAATTTCCTTATTGTTCCCGATTTGCCCTGCTCTCTAGTTTTCTTTTCCCACTAAACAATAAAGTTTAGTCACACGCAGTGAATGAATAAAAAGCTGGCAGGGATCTCGTCCTCTGTTTATTAAGTTGATATGAAACGGTATGCATACAAGAAATATATTTACAGTTCTAAACCCAACCCAATCCACATTCAAACCAGCCTATGAACTTAAATCAACGACTAATACCAGGACATATGTATCAACTGTTTTATCATGATATTTCATATACATTTAGTAGCAGACCATAGCTGTGCTTGTTTGAAACACATATACTGTCTATTGTCTACAGACTGACTAGAAGATATTGAACTAGTTTTTCCTTGTTGTCATCAACTTGAAAAGCGGGTTGTAGTGACTTGGATATTATTGGCCACTCATGACAGAGTTCAAATCCATTTGCCACTTCCCTTTAATTCCCATACAGTCTAACCTGTCTTAAGCGGCCAGTCAAGGAAAGGAGCAACAGTGGCCTTTTAAGACAGGTTGTTGCTTAAAACAGGTTAATTTACTCTGAAAGCATAGAAATCGGAAATAGAAAATATGGTTGCTTAAGACAGGTGGCTGCTTAATAGAGGAGACCACTTACACAGGTTTGACTGTATATACAAACTGTCAGCCAATCAGCAATTTTCAGCAAGCATTTACTACAAAGGATTAAAAGGATTAGATGAACAATTTACTTAAATTGCAATCCGATTAAAATCATTTATTATGAAAAGAGGGGGAATTAAAATACAACAAAAACTTAATAAACTTTTATCAATATATTTCATAATTTGTTTGGCAGAAACTGGACATGGCTGATTATTTCTGTTAAGGTTTCATGAATGTGAATCCGCTGTTGGGGAATTTTTTTATCAGTCATTATATAATGTTACTATCCTTGTGATACTTGTTTTCACGCACATAAATGTATGGAAATAATATGTGCTTGAAAACAAGTATCACCAGGATAATAACATTATGTAATGACTGATAAAAAATTCCCCAACAGCGGATTCTAATTCAATACAACCTAAATAACAGGAAAATGGTATAAAACCTTGTGATATCTTGTGTCTACCCTACTGCAAGATTCAGTTTATAGTCTATATACTTCTGCTAGACTATTAGCCGGGACTAGAGGAGTGTGGGTTGTTGCATTTTCATTACCCGGCAGAAACAGACTCAATACAAGAAAATATCGGTGGAAGTCAATACATTATTTTTATTTCGTGATATTATACATTGTACAACATACTTTGAAATAGGTCATCCGTGATCAAACATTTCAGCAAATTGTCATTACAAATATACATTCAATGATGGATATATTTACTGATTTCATTATAAAGATTCAGTTGTTACATATGGCATATTAATACATGTGCTAGTTTAACAAACACTGCACCACTTTAGTTTCTGTATGCTAACATATTTATATTAAAAACAAATGTACTGATCAAGTACTAATATAATGATTGGGTGTATATACATGTACATACATAGTCTTTATGTATGTAGTTGCATGAAGAAGTCGTTGTCTGGAAAATGTTAATGTATAACATTTTGTATAAGCAAAAATTTATACTATGTACTCGTTATTGAACACCCATCCAGTACTGAATGACCATCTCCATTTTCACAGGAAATAATAGACTTTTGAAGAAAAGGACACAAAACATCACTTTTCAGTCGTTAGAATGAATGTAAATCAGAAGTGTAAAAGTGTTTTATAAGAGAAATGTGATTTTAACTACTGAATTAAATGCCCCTTTTTTTGGGAAAGGTAACGTCCTGGAGTGTTTAATTGGGATTATACGGAAGTTGTAGTGTTAAACATACACACCATTATAGTAAGGACTGCAGTTTGTTACCTATCCAATCATGGCTGCCTGTTAGTCACAGTAGGCTATAACTTTAGCTGGTTATAAGCTATCAGATGCATATGCAGGCACTCTACCTAAGTGTTTGCCTTATCTGTATTTTCTAAATTAGGTATTATACAGATTATACGGCTCTGTACTTGACAGAACTCATTCGCAAATTAATGAACCGCAACAAAATGACAATATGCGCATATCCGAGCTAGTTTTACAAAATTAAAACCAGAGGTTGTAGCGAAATAGCGTCATGGAGACAATATGCACATCTCCACTAGGTAATGATACATCCTAGCAAGTTTCATAAAATTCCAACCTGAGGTTGTAGAGAAATAGCGTGGACAATAATTTGGTCACAGACTCAATGAAAGGGCCATAACTCCGTGAAAAATCATCGAACGGTCCAAGCGCGGATCCCCCCCCCCCCCCCCCCCCCCCGTGGAAAATCCTAAAACCCTCATATTTGTGTTTTCCAAATTCGTGGATATAATGATGAGAGACCCTCTTTCTTTGATCGATCAATACAAATAAGCGGTATTTAATATCTCATTATACGAGGGCCCATCAATAATTTCTTGAACTAATTTCGCTATTTCATAACGTGATCACATAGTGTAATGAAATTTTGAACGATCAAAGATAAATCAGTTTCAAATTAATTCAGCATGCGCCAGATATTGATGATGTCACACCAGTGACCAATGACGTCATATCAATATTCTGACGTCACACCAAGTACTTTTATACACTGACACTATAAAACATCGGCGTTCTATATAATTATGATCAGTTTAACTTTCAGTTTGAGAAGTTAACGCCGCATAGGGCGGTAATTACAATATGGATTCAGAAAATGTGACAGCATTTAAATGGGAGTCGATGCGATAGGCCTTTGCAAATGCTGGGAAAAACGGTTGGGATGCATTCCGGTTCCAAGTACTAATGAGGGAAACGGTTATACGTGAAAACCTTTTACCGCAGACAGCTATAACATGAGTTAAAATTTATTCCCCCGATGACGCAGTCTCGAAATGCTTGTTTCCAAACGATACAGAAATCAAGCAAAGTATTGCTCCTGTGAAGGTTGTCGGAGATGGCAACTGCTTCTTTCGCTCCATTTCAAATTCTGTTTTTGGCACAGAAAACCATCATGTTAAGTGTCGGGTTCGGTGTGTGTATGAGTTACTCAAAAACTATACGAAATACAAAAGCAATGACATATATGTAGAAATGTCGACCAAACTGTCCGAATTCCAATACATTTTCGAAACCTCCATCTCGGATGATGCTAGAGTCCCCAATAATATCCCAAAATCGTTGAAGAATGAGATCATGAATTCGGCCAAAGACGGACAGTACTCGTCCCTGTTGCACATGTATGCCAGCGCAAATGCCTTTAGCCGCCCAGTAGTGACAATATTTCCACAAGTACAAAATGTTGCTATCAACAGGCAAGTGCACAACCAGATTATTCGTCCCTTAGGCGGAGACATATCTGAATTTGGCCCACTATTGTACATCATGTGGACACATACTTCGAATCTACAAGTACAAATGTGGCAACCAAATCATTTTGTTTCTTGCCATATGATTGATGACACAAAACAGTCTTCTAAAAGGATGTCATCTGAGCAACCCCCTTTAAAGAAGCAGAAAATTTCTGATTTCTTCAAATGTGAATCACATGACAATCAAACGCTCAATACTGAGTCTGAAAGTCATGACCGAACCGATGACCAAGCAGAACATCCACAAGTTTCAAACCCTGAAACTGCAGATGAACATGATGACACAGGTGCAGACCAATTCCGTAGATCATCGAAATATGACCTGGGCGATATTTTGAATTGGACCGTGCCAACTGTCTTCGCTCTCACAAACAGACAAGATTTCGTATGTAGAAAGCAGCCCTGATCCGGAAACACTTAAGCATTTGCCATTTAAGACAAGGCTGGTTGCTGGCAAAACTAAGGAAAAGAAACTATATTTCCAGACTAATTGATTGGAAAATCATAAATGGCTGGCATACAGTAGTGTCTTAAATGGTGGTCTTTGTAAATTGTGTGTGTTGTTTCCTCAGTCAGATATCAGGTGTTATGACTCGTTTGTAAAGAAGCCGTTCACAAATTTCAAAAAGGCTACTGGAAAAGATGGATCTTTATTGATACATCAAAATTCTGAGTACCATAAAAACGCTTGTATTTCATATCAGACACTGACGGCAAGCCTCAAGAGCCCAGAAAGCACTGTTCAATATAAGATCAGCGCACAAAATAAACATGTGTATGACACAAACTTAAAACTGCTGACAATGATTGTAGAATCAATCATTCTGTGTGGAAAGCAGAACTTGCCTTTTAGGGGTCACAGAGACGAATCAACAAGTACATCTTCCAATAAGGGAAATTTCAGGGCAATTCTGAACTTACTTGCTAATCATGACAAGGAGCTGGCACAGCATCTAGAACATACACCTAAAAATGCAACATACACCAGCAAGACAATCCAAAATCAATTGATATGTATTATTGGACAATACATCAGAAAACAAATATTAGAAGGCCTAAAAGGCAAGGGATTCTACTCGATCATAGCAGATGAAGTGACAGACAAGTTTGCGAATCAGGAGGTCCTGGCTTTATGCTTACGATTTATAGATGAAAGTCAAAGCGAACCATGTATCCGGGAAGATTTTTTTGACTTTGTTCACCTAGAACGTACTACTGGAGAAATGATTTCAAGAAAAATTATTGAAGTGTTGACACAAAACGATCTTCCAGTAGAGAAAATAAGGGGTCAGGCCTATAACGGGGCCGCAGCAATGGCATCAGAAAAGAAGGGGTGTCAAGCTCGGATAAAGGAAATGAATAAACTTGCTCTTTACACACACTGCAAGAATCATGTTCTTAACTTGAGCATAGCACATGCATGTAAACTGCCCGTTGTCAGAAACATGATTGATGGAATTAATTCCACATTCATTTTCTTCGATGCGTCGCCCAAAAGACAACGCTATTTTGAGCGTGTACTTGTACACCACGGCACCGAGTCAAAGAGAAAGAAACTCTTGGGTCTGTGTAAAACAAGATGGGAAGAGCGGCATACATGCTACAACGTATTTTACGACATGTATGCCGTGGTTATTGAGTGTCTCCAGTACTTGAAAGATCCCTCAATGGACGAGAACACAGAAGATGACTGGTCGTGGGATGCTCAGACTAAAATAACCGCACAAGGTCTGTTGGCTACTTTGATGTCATTTCAATTTCTCGTGACATTCATTTGCATTAGAGCTATTCTGGAGACAGTTAAGCCTCTAGCGTCAAAGCTTCAGAAACGCAATTTAGACGTGTACAAGGCACGCAATCTCGTTACTGACAGAGTAGAAAGAGTCAAAGAGATGAGGGCTGACGTAGACCAGGAGTTCACAATATGATATGCAGACTGCAAACGTATCGCAGACGAGCTGAACATCCAGGAAAATACCCCAAGAACGTGCGGTAGACAAAGAGATCAAACATGACTGTCTCAAGTCCTCCAGAGTACTTCAAACTTACAGTTGCAATCCCGTTCTTGGATCATTTATCTAATGAACTAAATGACAGATTTCAGAAAGACGACCATGTTGCTTATACTCTGGGCTGTTTAATCCCCGAACAAATGATGAACCTGTCACAGACGGAAATGCAAAAGCTTTCATCTGATTTGCTCTTCTGGAATTCCGACTTACAAAGCTCTTCCTCAAATGATCTACTAGCGCAATTATCAGAATGGAAGAGGGCTTGTAAAAAGCTTGTTGAAAAGGGGACTACACCAGACAGTCTTCTGGATACGTACAGAATTACGGACGAAGATATCTTTCCAGATGTTAAAACCCTTTTGCACATAGGTTGTACTCTACCTGTCAGTTCATGTGAGGCCGAACGCTCATTTTCTGGATTTCGTTGCATTAAAAGCTACATGCGAAGCACTATGAATGAGGACAGGTTATCAGCACTAGCGCTAATGCATTTGCACCATGCTAAGTACATTGACGCAAAGATAATCTGCCAAACGTGCATAGGACAAAATAAAAGACGAATGTTCCAATCGAGTATATTGTATGATTAGATATTGATGATTTTACCTCTTCAGTAAAGGTCAAGCGGTGTGAACTTCATGTCTTTGGTCGTAACCATACTGTTGTGCTGCACACACTGACATACTCAGTCACAGAACATGTAACAATGTCATAAAATGTATTGAAAAACATAAAAAAAAAAGTTCTAAATGTGGAGGCCACCTGGTGGCTAGAACTGGAAACGTTGTCCAGCTGTCGAACCCACCCAAAATGGCAAAATGATAAAAAGATTGAGTTCATAACTAACATTGATACAAATAGTCTGCAAGATATAAACAGTTTGCTTTCAAATGCACGTTCACACGATAATCTTGATACAACAATAAATATTGTAACAAGTAAAATATCCGATATTTTCTACAAATCAGCATGCAAAACATTCCCGTCGCGTAAAAGTTGTAACCAGCCGTCTGTAAACAAGGTCAATACTAGAAATCATGTAAACACCAATAGTAAATTCCGCACTGACCGACCTTGGTTCGGACGAGACTGTCGTATAAAAAGAAATATGTATATTAAGGCCAAAAGTATTTATTTATGTGACCGGTCCCACTCAAACAAAATTAAACTAAATAAGGCGAGCAAGGTTTACAAAAAAAAACAATGAATTTTTACATAACTAAATATAAATTTAAAAATGCTCACAAATTAAGAACTATGCATAACGCTGACCCCAAATCTTACTGGAAGTATCTTAAAAGTTTAAATTTAAGTTCTGAAAATAAAGCACCTGAATTAGATCAATTTTACGATTTCTTTAAAACCTCCAGTTGTGTAAATGGATATGAAAATATAAACATATCGCCTGATATAGCTAACAACGATGCAATATTAAACTCCCCTTTTGTTGAAAGTGAAATTAATAAAATGATTATGAAATGCAATAATGGTAAAGCCTCTAGTTTGTCAGACGAAATATGTAATGAATATATTAAAGAAACGCGACACTTATTCTTACCATTATATACCAAACTGTTCAACCTAATATTTGATTCAGGACTTGTACCAGAACACTGGACAACTGGTTACTTAATTCCAATTTACAAAGATAAAGGTTCACCTTTAGATTCCACGAATTACCGCCCAATTACTATATTAAGTTGTCTGGGGAAATTATTTACAGCTGTCCTCAACGAACGACTCACAAAGTTTAGTAATCAACACCAAATAATACACCAAAATCAAGCTGGATTTAGGAAAAGCTACTCTACGACCGACCACGTATTTACTTTAAACTACTTAATTACCTTAATGAAATCTCAAAAACAGAAGTTGTTCGTTGGGTACGTTGACTTTTCACGTTGTTTTGATACAATCCCAAGGGCCGAGTTATTTTCCAAATTAGTAAATATTGGAGTAGATGGAAAATTTATAAGAATTATTCGTAATATATACAACAATATAAAATCATGTGTACAATCTCGCGGTAAGCTCTCTGCATTTTATGTCCTATATTGTGGTATTTTACAAGGAGAAAGCCTTTCTCTGTTACTCTTTTCCTTTTATTTGAATGACCTCAATGATTATTTATCACACCTACAAAATCCAGGCATCACTTTGGACTATACGACCAACGAAACAACAACGTACCTTCAAATACTGGTAATGCTCTTTGCAGATGAAACTATAATACTGGCCCGAAATCAATCTGACTTTCAAAAATGCTTACGTGATTTTGAAAGTTATTGTTCACTATGGAAACTAAAAATTAATACTTCAAAAACCAAAGTTATGATTTTTGGATCTAACCGAAGATCCTTGCCTCGATTCAATTTTATGCTTAAAGCAGCACATCCACGTTTGAACTTTAAAAAAAAAAATTTTAATTGAGTTATGAGCACATTTCCCATACAAACATATGATCAATTAGCTGTATATGAGCATATAAACACAATCCCGAACAAAATGATGCCCAAATTATAATGCGTGACTAACACTTTATAAAACAAGCGTGTAACTCACCCGAGTCAAAAAAAATTGTCAAAATGACTTTCAAGGCAGGTAAAGTACACTACGCACTAAAACGTGAAGTTTTTTAATACGACTCGCATAATTCAATTTGAAGCCAAGTTGGAATCCTCGGCAATTTAAAAATAATTTATAAAGCGTTTGTCACGCTTTATAATTTGGACATCTTTTTTTATAATTCTAAAGCGTTCTGGATAGTGTTTGTTAGCACATATACAGCTCACTGACCATATATTTATGTATGGGAAATGTGCTCACAACTCAATTGAAAAACTTTTTTAAAAAGTTTAAACGTGGATGTGTTGCTTTAACAATACAAGGCTAGAAATTGTGGACAATTATTAATATCTTGGTGTTTATTTCACCCCATCAGGAAGCTCCAACAAAAACAAAAAACATCTTGCCGAACAAGCCAATAAAGCAATGCATCTTCTGTATAAACGAATCAATAATTTAGATTTACCTATAGATCTCCAACTTAAATTGTTTGACCACACAACAATGCCTATCTTAACTTACTCCTGTGAAGTATGGGGCATTGAAGAAAATATAGATTGCCTCGAGAGAATCCATTTATCATTTTTGCGCAGAATCACCAAATCCAGAAAATCCACTCCTGCGTATATGCTGTATGGGGAACTCAACCGATATCCCATTAGAATCACAATTCAAGCTAGAATGATTAATTATTAGAATAAATTAATTTTAGGTGATAAAACTAAATACTCTACTTTTGTATATAAGGCAATGCTCCACTCTCCGATCCAATTTAAATGGTTACACACAATAAAGAACAACTTAACAGCACAGGAAACACATTTATGTACGAAAACCAGAATGCAATGCGTACCAAGAACATAAGCAAGACTATTAAGCGAAATTTATTGGACCAATTTATTCAAACATGGTCAGAGTCTATGTCAATTTCAAATAAAGGGAAACATTATTGTGTCTTTAAGGAACATGTGCAGTTAGAACCTTATCTTAAATTGATACCTTTGAAAAAAGCGATATCCTTTTGCAGACTTAGAACTATGAATATAAAACTTTCTGTTGAAACAGGACGCTGGAATAACACCCCTTTTGAAGAAAGATACTGTACTTTATGCGAGAATAGAGATTTGGTGATCGTTACCACTATCTACTTGTCTGCTATTACTTTAATGATCAACGATTAAAGTACATCAACAAATATTTCCGTACGCATCCAAATATATTGAAATATCGGGAACAATCAGACAACCCTAGAGTTTTAAATAAATTGAGTGAATTTGCCGAGCATCTTATTAAAATTTTCAAATAGACTTACCATAACTGAATTTCGTGTAGCTATTCCCCTGTATTAAAACCACACTTTATCACGATCACAACACTACACTGCGATTTAAAATATACCCCATGAAAAACACCGGTAGTAATTGATTCATCAAATCCAAACAAAAGTCGTAGAATTGTAAACTTCCATAAAATATCCGTCAGTTTATTTTTTCAAGTTATCTGTTATTTTAATCAAACGGCGGTTTTATTTGGTCATAATCCTTATTTGTTTAAGTCACATGGTTTCCTTTTGTCAACTATTTTCTCGTTTATAAATTTCATTCACAAAATACTGATAGTAAACCGTGATCCTCGTGTATTCAATCCCTATTTACACCCACGTCGAAGCCAACAAATTATAGGCATTTGGTGTACGTGTGTTTTTTGTGTGGATGTCGATTGTATGGTGTTTTCATTAAAGAAACACAATGTCTTATTGTAAAATTATGCGCTATATAATCCAATCTATTGTTCATCGGGTAACTATAAATTCTAAACCTATAACAATGACGAAACCCCATTTGATTTTACGTATAAAATGGAAACAAAATTGCTATACTCCATCATTTGTTTAACTTTGTACCCGCTTGAAGTATTTAACTTGATACATTTAATTACTAATGATTTAACAAGAAAATCTCACTGTTCCCGCCGGGATTTTACAATATCACATTTGTTTATGAAATGTTTGTGTGAATTCTTCCGATACCCTCATGTGATTATTTATGTTGTAGCCATCATTTGCTGTTGCGATTCATGATCGTCGATGCAATAAAGGTTGTTGTAGTTGTTGTTGTTGACTATAACTCTACTTGTAAAGTTAGAACGGCTAACATCCACACAATCAGATAAATTAGTAACTGTATAAAGGCACCTTGCTGTTTGTTATAGTAAGGGTTCGATCGGACACCCCCTGGGAAAAATGGCTGGATCCGCGCCTGCAACCGGAACACAAAGACAATATGCGCATCTCCACCTGGTAGTGATGCATCCTAGCAAGATTCATAAAATTCCAACATGGGGTTGTAGAGAAATAGCAGGGACAAAAATTTCGTCACAGACAGAATCAAAGGGCAATAACTCCGTGAAAAATCATCGAACCGGAACACAAAGACAATATGCGCATCTGCACTTGGTAGTGATGCATTCTAGCAAGTTTCATAAAATTCCAACCTGAGGTTGTTGAGAAATAGCGCAGACAAGAATTTGGTCATAGATTCAATCAAAGGGCCATAACTCCATGAAAAATCATCGAACCGGAACACAAAGACAACATGCGCATCTCCATTTGGTAGTGACGCATTCTAGCAAGTTTCATAAAATTCCAACCAGAGGTTGTAGAGAAATAGCCCGGACAAGAACTTGGGGACGCACAGACGCACGCACGGACGAAGCGGCGACTATATGCTTTCTCCATTTGGGGGAGCATAAAAACCAAGTATGGTAGGTTGTCACTTGGTTTTCATAGAATCCTTTATCATATCAGATATTAATTTATAAGCCATATTCGCTCTCTCTCTCTCTCTCTCTCTCTCTCTCTCTCTCTCTCTCTCTCTCTCTCTCTCTCTCTCTCTCTCTCTTATTATTCTTGTTTGGAGTTTTATTTTGTATATGATTAAGGAATTAACTGACGTCTCATTCTGTACTTTACATTTGACTAAACTATAATCTTTTAGAAATAGTTTAACTAATGTCTAACAGTACACTAAAACTGCGCAATACACGAACATTGTAATCCAAATCTTCTGAGATTGAAATCAAGATAAAATGGATGAATTTGTATGTAAACAATCTTAAAGTTATTCCAACATTCTATTCCTGTCTATTTTATGAATGAGTCATACTGATACCAGTGTCAGTATAATATATAAAAAAGGAAAATATTATTAGGTAAAGTATGAATATCTTAACTGTTGAAGTAATCTATATTTATGCTTAAAATTACCTGTTTACTGAAATTATTTACTTTTAAACTGAACAAGAGAGAAAGAAAACTGACCCCGATTAGCGCTGTCTGCATCACGTCTGACTATCAATCCAGGGTTCTTGAGTTTAGATTCCCAGCTCAACCACAATTTCCATGTTTATTGATAAACGACATAGTGCCTCATTGTCATTCGTCTTCCATCGCTGATCAAGTGGAAAGAGAATCATTTTCTTGCCGATATAGAGTGTGCTCGAGTAATGGTTAACCTTCCAGAATTCAGGAGAGAATCAGGAAACTGAGCGTCTGATAGCCATTGATGCAAATTCATGACCCAACATATTGAAGCAAATATAAACTGTAAGCAACTATCTGCTAGTTTAATAAATCCATATTTTAGCTTCTGAATACTTTTTTAATAGCATGTTTGACTATATAATTCATGAGATCAGATTTTGTAGGGCTCTGTTAGCTCTGTCGGTAGCGCGTCTGACTATCAATCCAGGTGTCGTGACTTCGAATCACCACCCGACCACAGCCTCCATGAATCATATACGATATTGCGTATCATTTCCATTTGTCTCTCACCACTGATTCAAGTGGGAAATTTATCAGTTAATTGCGTAGATGGGATATGCTCGAGTACTGGTTAACATACCAGAATCCCAGGAAACAGTGGTTAGATTAACTGATCGTCTGTTAGCCCTAGATGGCATAAAATGACGCTTACTATTCAATCAATCGATCACAAGAACAATATCCATAAATTGAACAACAGTAGTCTAAAGAATTATAGCTTTCAATAAGTGGTCTTAAAATGTTACAACTACTACTACGATAGCTACATTTGCTATAAATGCAACACATGTTACGACTACTACTACGATTGCTACACGTGCTGTTAGTGCAACACATGTTACAACTACTATTACGATTGCTACACTTGCTGTTAGTGCAACATATGCTACAGCTACTACTATGATTGCTGCACTTGCTGTTAGTGCAACACATGCTACAACGACTACTACCATTACTACATTTGCTGTTAGTGCAACACATGTTACAACTACTACTACGATTGCTACATTTGCTGGTAGTGAAACACATGTTACAACTACTACAAAAATTGCTACATTTGCTGTTCGTGCAACACATGTAACAGGTACAACAACAATTGTTACACTTGATGTTAGTGCAACACATATTACAACAACTACTACAATTGATATACTTGCCGTTAGTGCAGCACATGTTACAGCTACTACTAAAATTGCTACAACTACTATTACGATTGCTACATTTGCTGTTAGTGCAACACATGCTATAGCTACTACTACGATTGCTACATTTGCTGTCAGTGCAACACATGTTACAACAACTACTACAATTGCAATATTTGATGTTAGTGCAACACATGTTACAACTACTACTTCGATACCTTCATTTGCTGTTAGTGCAACGCATGTTACAACAGTTACTACTACTACTACTACGATAGGTACATTAGCTATTAGTGCAACACATACTAAAGTTACTACTATGATTGCTACATTTGCTGTTAGTGCAACACATGTTACAACCACTACTACGATTGCTACACTAGCTGTTAGTGCAAAACATGTAACAACGACTACTACTATTGCTATATTTGCTGTAAGTGCAACACATGTTACAACTACTACTACAATTGCAACATTTGCTGTTAGTGCAACACATGTTAAAACTACTACTACTACTACTACTACGATTGCTACATTTGCTGTTAGTGCAACACATGTTAAAACTACTACTACAATTGCTACATTTGCTGTTAGTGCAACACATGTTAAAACTACTACTACAATTGCTGTTAGTGCAACACATGCTACAGCTACTACTACGATTGCTACATTTGCTGTTAGTGCAACACATACTACAGCTACTGCTACGATTGCTACAGTTGTTGTTAGTGCAACACATGCTACAATTACTACAACGATTGCTACATTTGGTGTCAGTGCAACACATGTTACAACTACTACTTTGATTGCTACATTTGCTGTCAGTGCAACACATGTTACAACTACTACTACTACGATTGCTAAATTTGCTGTCACTGCAACACATGTAACAACTACTACTACGATTGCTACATTTGCTGTAAGTGCGACACATGTTACAACTACTACTACGATTGCTAAATTTGCTGTTAGTGCAACACGTGTAACAACAACTTCTACAATTGATAAATTTGCTGTTAGTGCAACACATGTTACAACTACTACTACGATTGCTACATTTGCTGTCAGTGCAACACATGTTACAACTACTACTACTACGATTGCTAAATTTGCTGTCACTGCAACACATGTAACAACTACTACTACGATTGCTACATTTGCTGTAAGTGCGACACATGTTACAACTACTACTACGATTGCTAAATTTGCTGTTAGTGCAACACATGCTACAGCTAAATCTACGACTGCCAAATTTGCTGTTAGTGCAACACATCTTACAACTATTACTACTACGATTGCTACACTTGCTGTTAGTGCAACATATGTAACAACTACTACTACTACGATTGCTACATTTGCTGTTAGTGCAATACATGTTACAACTACTATTACGATTGCTACACTTGCTGTTAGTGCAACACATTTTACAACTACTTCTACGATTGCTACACTTGCTGGTAGTGCAACACTTGTAACTACTACTACTACGATTGCTTCATTTGCTGTAAGTGCAACACATGTTTCAACTACTACTACGATTGCTACATTTGCTGTTAGTGCAACACATGCTACAGCTACTACTTAGATTGATACACTTGCTGTAAGTGCAGCACATGTTACAACTACTACTACAATTGCTACACTTGCTGTTGGTGCAACACATGTTACAACAACTACTACAATTGCTACATTTGATGTTAGTGCAACACATGTTACGATTACTACTACGAAAGCTACATTTGCTGTTAGTGCAACACATGTTACAATAGTTACTACTACTACTACGGTAGCTATATTTGCTGTTAGTGCAACACATGTAACAACTACTACTACAATTGCTAGATTTGCTGTTAGTGAAACACATGTTACAACTACTACTACGATTGCTGAATTTGCTGTTAGTGAAACACATGTTACAAATACAACTACGATTGCTAAATTTGCTGTTAATATAACACATGCTACAGCTACTAGTACGATTGCTAAATTTGCTGTTAGTGCAACATCTGTTTTAACAACTACTACAATTGCTACATTTGCTGTTAGTGCAACACATGTTACAACAACTACTACTATTGCTAAATTGCTGTTAATATAATACATGCTACAGCTACTACTACGATTGCTAAATTCTCTTTTAGTGCAAAAGATGTTACAACTACTACCACTATTGCTACATTTTATGTTTTGTGCAACAAATGTAACAACAACTACTACGATTGTAACACTTGCTGTTAGTGCAACATATGTTACAACTTCTACTACAATTGCTTCATTTGCTACAACACATGTTACAGCTACTACTACGATTGCTACATTTGCTGTTAGTGCAACACATGTTACAACTACTACTATGATTGCTTCATTTGCTGTTAGAGCAATACATGCTCGACTACTACAGCGTTTGCTACATTTGCTGTTAGTGCAACACATGTTACAACTCCTACTACGATTGCTACATTTACTGTTAGTGCAACACATGCTACAGCTACTATTACGATATCTACATTTGCTGTTAGTGCAACACATGTTACAGCTACTACTACGATTGCTACGCTTGCTGTTAGTGCAACACATGTTACAGCTACTACTACGATTGCTACATTTGCTGTTAATATAATACATGCTACAGCTACTACTACGATTGCTACATTTGCTGTAAGTGCAACACATCTAACAACTCCTACTACGATTGCTGCACTTGCTGTTAGAGCAACAGATGTTATGACTACTACTACGATTACTACATATGCTGCAACACATGCTACAGATACTACTTCGATTGCTACATTTGCTGTTAGTGCAACACATGTAACAACTACTACTACGATTGCTACACTTGCTGTTAGTGCTGCACATGTAACAACTACTACTACGAATGCTATAACTCCTGTTAGTGGAACACATGTAACACATACTACTACTAAGATTGCTACATTTGCTGTTAGTGCAACACATATAACAACTACCACTACGATTGCTTCACTTGCTGTTAGTGCAACACATTTTACAACTTCTTCTACGATTGCTACGCTTGCTGGTAGTGCAACACATGTAACAACTACTACTACGATTGCTACATTTGCTGTAAGTGCAACACATGTAACAACTACTACTACGATTGCTACATTTGCTGTTAGTGCAACACATGCTACAGCTACCACTTAGATTGATACACTTGCTGTAAGTGCAGCACATGTTACAACTACTACTACAATTGCAACACTTGCTGTTAGTGCAGCACATGTTACAGCTACTACTACAATTGCTACACTTGCTGTTGGTGCAACACATGTTACAACAACTACTACAATTGCTACATTTGATGTTAGTGCAACACATGTTACGACTACTACTACGATAGCTACATTTGCTGTTAGTGCAACACATGTTAAAATAGTTACTACTACTACGGAAGCTATAATTGCTGTTAGTGCAACACATGTAACAACTACTACTATGATAGCTACACTTGCTGTTAGTGCAGCACATGTTACAACAACTACTACAATTACTAGATTTGCTGTTAGTGAAACACATGTTACAACTACTACTACGATTGCTGAATTTGCTGTTAGTGAAACACATGTTACAAATACAACTACGATTGCTAAATTTGCTGTTGATATAACACATGCTATAGCTACTATTACGATTGCTAAATTTGCTGTTAGTGCAACATCTGTTTTAACAACTACTACAATTGCTACATTTGCTGTTAGTGCAACACATGTTACAACTACTACTACGATTGCTAAATTTGCTGTTAATATAATACATGCTACAGCTACTACTACGATTGCTAAATTGTCTTTTAGTGCAAAAGATGTTACAACTACTACCACTATTGCTACATTTTATGTTTTGTGCAACAAATGTAACAACTACTACTACGATTGCAACACTTGCTGTTAGTGCAACATATGTTACAACTTCTACTACAATTGCTTCATTTGCTACAACACATGTTACAGCTACTACTATGATTGCTTCATTTGCTGTTAGTGCAATACATGCTACAACTACTACAGCGTTTGCTACATTTGCTATTAGTGCAACACATGTTACAACTCCTACTACGAATGCTACATTTGCTGTTAGTGCAACACATGTTACAGCTATTACTACGATTGCTTCACTTGCTGTTATTGCAACACATGTTACAGCTCCTTCTACAATTGCTACACTTGCTGTTAGTGCAACACATGTTACGACTACTACTACTATTGCTACATTTGCTGTTAGTGGAACACATGTTACAAATACAACTACGATTGATAAATTTGCTGTTAATGTAACACATGCTACCTATCAATCTGGATATCAGAGTGTACGTAGATGTTCCCTGTATGAATTGAACGACTACCAACAACTACACGTGCATGTTCGAAGCACGTGCACTACAGCATAAAGAGTAAAACTAAAATTGATTCCTGCGCTTAGGTACAGTCTTTGCCCGTGCCACACAGGTCGTAAATGATTTTTTGAAAAGATATTTGTGGTAAAAACAAGAAAAAATATATATGTTCCAGTAAAGAATGGTACAAAAATCAGAGCTGTAGACCAATTATTAAGGCCTGTGGAACTTTTTGAAAATTATGAGTTTCGACTTTTTCAAAAAAAGCCATGCTAAGACTTGCCATGTTGAAATCGCTGCTGTTCATTCCTTGACCGATTTTGTTTAACTTGGTATCATTGTGTAGGTATGCCTAAATGGTTCAGTTTCAAGGCGGCGCCAGCTGGTCTAAGTTCAGATTGGACTCTGTAAGGGGGCGGAACATTAAATCACTCATGGAATGGGTTTATAATAGATTTAACGATTCTAAGCAACTTTTGTTCTTAAACAAATAAGCTATCAACCACCGTTCCACCAGAAACGCGCCCGTGCCGACACGTGCGTGGCGGAAATGGGGGTGTCATGTTCAAACCCCTGTATTGAGCTCATTCTTGAGATGTTTTTAATCAGAGAAAAGGGTTTGGCAGGTATTGAGTAGCTCTTGAGGTTGGTACCATTTTTGTTTCAAAAGATGGCCGCTATGGGTCGCCAGCGGGTCTCGAACTTAGGTCATGTTGTAGCACGTGCCGGAAATTGAGAGGCACATGCATTTGAGTCATGTTCAAATATATTATAGATAATTTCATTCCGTGCAACATTTGTTCTTAAAGTGATAAGCTATCTGTCTTTGTTTAGTAAGAAACGCGTCCCTTGTATACGTGTACAATTCAACCCAACACAACATATTTGGTCAATTATAGGTGCCATGTTCAAACCCCTGCCCAGAGGCCATTTCCTTTCGAAATTTGATGATATTGGTATCGTTCCACAGATATTTTAAATAGATCTTATGTTTGCTGTACCTCATTGACCCGAATGCACTCGATCAATGTCATTCCCGTGGCTTAGAACTGAGGTGATCACCCTGGCACGTGCGCCATTTTGAGAGCCACGTGCATTGAGTTTATCTCATAAATGTTATAGAGAATTTAATTCTTAGCAACTTATGTCAATAAACTATGTGGCTAACTCAAACTGTTTAGCCAGTAGAGCCATAACCCCAACTCACATACTGTCAGCCGGAGGGGCAAAAAGGGCTTGAACCTGTGCCGAGAGGCCATTTCCGGTTCGATTTTTTCAAGTTTGGTATCATTTAAAGGTCTCGGCGAACTTTATTAAGTAGCGTCAAGTTTTAAAAAAATCTGAAACCCGTGCCTGTGCACGTGCAAAAATAGAAATAATAGACCTAGTGTAAAATATGTTTTTTATTAGCTCAATCTCGTCAAATAAAGGCTAGTTTATTTTTACCGTTTCGAAAAAATAACTTACACTTTTTCGTATAGCTCGGATCAAAAATTGGTAACCCGTGCCAGAAAATGAGAGACACGTGCATTGATTTATTTTTCATATATGTTGTAGAACACCTTATACTCGGCAACTTTTGCTCTGAGAGTGATCAGCTATCTGTCTTCGTTAAGTCCGAAACTGCCCGTGCCAACACGTGCCACTCCCAAAAAATGCCGCAAATTTGGGGTGCCATGTTCAAACCCTGGTTCTAACGTCATTCTTGTGATGTTTTTAACCCAGACACAGAGTTCGACAGGTATTGCGTAGCTCTTGAGGTTGGTATATTTTTTTTTAGAAAATATGACCACCAGGGGTCGCCAGCGGGCCTCGAACTTAGGTTATGTTGTAGCACGTGCCGGAAAATGAGAACCATGTGCATTGAGATCATGTTGATATATGTTGTAGAGAGTTTAATTCTAAGCAACATTTGTTCTTAGAGTGATAAGCTATCTGTTTCCCTGCATACCCGTGCAATTCCACCGATTTTGGCGAATTTAGGTGCCATGTTCAAACCCTTGCCCAGAGGCCAATTCTAGTCGGAATTAGATGATCTTGGTGTTGTTGGACAGGTATTGAATAGATGTTTGTTCTTACCATTTTAAAAAATCACTTATACTTTTCTATATTACTGATTACAAAAATCGACATTTTGGCCGATTTTTTCATTTTTTACCATGTTCGAGCCTCCGTAGAGGCCATATGCCGTACCAAAAGGCTATAAAACTATACATTTTCGGAAAGATCTAGTCAAGCCCTTCAATATGATATCAAAAATATTAGACCCAATGAACTAGACAGGTCATTAAAGGTCATCTGAAAATGAAACGAAATTCATTAAATTTAGTGATTTTTTCCCTAAAAAAAAGTCATCAAAAATATCGGAAGATCGTTCATATCTTTGCCATTTATAAACATATCTCTCTGGAATGTTCCTGATATGTTCCTTTATGCATGTTCTATTGATTTCTATAGATTGCTAGGGCGAGATATGAAGTTTAAATATACTTTTTTTTATCTGAACGCTTTTTTTACGCTTGGTTTGGAACGAAAATTGAAGAATGACCTTGACCGTGGGGAACAAGGTCAATATCTAGAATTGTTAAGTAGGATGAGATACGTTCATTGGTAAAGAGTTTATAAAGATCAAGCATCGCAATGTTGAAATATAACATATGACCTAAAAAAAAACACAAAAAAACATAACATTTTTGCTTGACGAATATTTTTATAGTGAAATGTCCCCTACCTAACACTACATAAACCCCAAGGGTTGCCCCTAATTACGGATCTCGGACCCTCCTAATTATTGAGATAATTACCATAACTCCCTAATTGAGGGACACAATCATCAAAAAAAAAAAATCCCCCCTAACTTTCAAGAACAGTAACTCTGTCAAAAAAATAGGGGAAAATAGGGGAAAATCACCTTCGTGGTCCTTATCTATTTATCTTTCTAATGGTACCTTCAGATTTAACCCAAGTCATATAGAAATATATATGTCATCGAATTACGTGGTTAAATCGAGTTTTAGGAACTTTGTGTTGTGAGGTTGGGATATCCCCATATACCCATATTTTTGGTGATTTTTTTTTTTGGCTGGGTTTATGTTGTCCATCCCTTGGGACATAGAAAACCCAATAACGTTCTGTAACTTTTACTATCCTGACATAGGATGCCCTAAAAGACCTAAACCCAGGACCCATAAACATCATTCAAGTTTTTCAAAGATAACAATTGTTTAGTTAAGCCTGGGTTTAGGTATCAGAATAACCTCAAAATGATCCCTAATTGCCTCCTATACCATCCCTAGGTCAAACCCCTAAACCCAACAATACACCCATAGTTATGTCCTTCTATAAAATTAAATTGATGATAGTGTCCCTACAACTATTATTTAGGGTCAAAATTTCAAACCTGGTTCCGGGGTTTTGCCGAACACCCCATACTTAGTTACTATATAGATATACATATAACCCATATAGTGCTTTTATATATATAGGTGTAACCCCACCATTGATTTTTGTTCTTTATTCTATAGTAAATAATAAAAGTTTGAAGGCTTGTCATTCATAGAGGGTCCCAAATGAAAGAAGTGAAACCTACATTTTACTGTTTGTCAACCTCTGCACTATCAAAATATGATGAGAAAAGTAAGGGTCATGTGTCATATAAGAGATTTTTTTTCTGCTCAGTGTGTACACTGGTGACAAAGTGAAAGTAGACTTCCGAAATCATGAATTCATACCCCAATTTCCAAGCATCATTTTTTTTTTCTAAATTCACAATTCAAACATGACAATGCTATCAAAATGTTCAAAATACATCAATAATGCCATTCAAATAAAAAAATGAGCATTAAAAATAGGAAAATGCATTTTTAAAGAAGAAGAATTGAGGATTATTTACAACCGCCATTATGCGACTACCCCACGGAAGCACTTCCTTTTTGCAATGGTGGCACTATGCCTATACGCATATATATGCCTCGTAACTCAACTTATATTATTGTATATCTTTTCCTTCTGAGACCGACTTGTGGATGTTTGGTACACACGACAACGTAAGCGTAGGTGTTGCAGCAATTGTGGGGTCCTATATAGACCCCGCCTTTTATAAGCGCCCCGCAACAAGGATTTTATATAGGCCAAGGCCTTTTTACCTTATTATACAGAGGCCGACATTCGGTGGCTTCCCAATTAAAAAATCATGTTTTTTTTTCACTTGGCCTGATTTTTTAAAAAAAATCATTACATTGATAGGGTATAAAAACCCACTTGGATATTAAGTATTATTGTAATATCTGATAATTATTGGTTAGAACATGGCGCTGTTTCCCCCCCCCCCCCCCCCCCCCCCCCCCCCCCCCCCGATCTTGAAGTCTTGGGCGTCTTCCGAATTTCTATAAAAAAGGCTCTGTAGACCAAAACCCCATAAATACTACTGTGTCTTAGTATTCAAGTGCGAAATAAAGATTTCACTCGCTTAAATAAAATTCACACACGTCACTCTATTAGAGTAATGAAAAGCCACGAGTCTAGTTTATCGCTTCAAATCAATCAATTAGGGACGAGCAATTTCGACGTTAAAATTTTTTATAATTAATCTAATGCAGGATTTACATTTAAATCCCAAAAGCTCATACGCCAAAGTTTTTTTGTAATATTACTACAAAAGTTTAAAGACAACTATAATGTGTCTTTTATATCTTTTTCCATATTTAAATGTACCAAATAAAGCCTTTGATGGTAAACTTGACCAAAATGACAAATATTTAGCGGGAAACGAAAAACGCCGAGATATTCCGCATACATTGATATTCATGCGGAGCATCTCCGAGTTTATGCCATTCTTGACCTGTCGGAACTAGGCGATTGCGGTAATGGTGTAAGGGAAACAACTCAATTTCAATTTTGGTATAAAACTTAATTGCGCACTTTACACATATTTTACCTCTAGTAAGATAAATGATTAATTTTAAGGGGCTTTATTTTGCGAGGTCCTATATAGACCTCACAATCCATAAGGACCCCACAAGAAAGGTCTAAGATAGATCGATACCCCGTAAATGCTAGTATGTCTTAGTATATATATATATATATATATATATATATATCAAGTCACAGGAAACGGACAAAATATCGTTTTAGTATTTATGGTCATTAAGTACCTTCATGTCATATGACTTTGCACATCAACTCATTTGTTTTCTGTAGGAAAGTAACCAACTTGAACATCGTGTAAGTAGCACGTGTCCGCGGTATTCAAGTAGATGAAAAACATAGCCTCGGACAATTTCTTTGCAATCATTTTGAATATCAGAGAAATATAATTAGGAAGCTGCACGTAAATATATAGAAAATGTATACAATGCATAAATGTCATTATTGATGTAAATGGATCATTTTGAAAGCATTGTAATGTTCTATTTGTGATTCACAAAATATTATGCTTAGAAATTGGAATAGGAATACAGTATTTCACTTTCACATTGGCAACTTTGCTGAATAAGATATATTGGATGAAACTAAACCCTATTTTTTCTAATAATATTACGGCACCGCAGAAGTCAACAAACAACAAAATGCAAGTGTCCCCTTTTTTATTATAAGATTTTCTGTGAATTACATTTAAAATGCCTTTAAAATATTCCATTCACTATGTCAGTGGTTGACTGACACACACACCTACATATTTCAGTGAGATGGGGTGATTTTCAAAAATTAAAATTCAAATAACATCTCTTTTTTACACTTTCATGATCTTTAATGTTAAATCAAAACCTTTATGTGTAAAAAATAACGTTTTAATCAAATTACTATTCAAATAAACCAATAAAAACTGATTTTGTCAGTATGCAATGTTTATTTCATAACATACTCGTACTTTAAATGCCAGGCTTTTTTCAGAAACTATATCCTAATAATGTTCATATCTAGTACAGTTTTGCCAACCAGTTCTTAAGCTTTACTCTTTTTTTTTAAAGTGGTAACTTATTCATTATATAATCCACGTCATTTAAAACGTGTGCAATTATACTGAAACCAAACGATCATCATAACGGTAGGTGCATTTCTTATATCTAAGTTTTTAAGCATTTCAGTTTATACTTAAGTATGTCGGTGTAACAGAAGCCATGATCACATGCCGCAATATTTACTAAATCGCAACCTCTCATAATGCCATGCATACTTGTGAGTGCATCATTTGGATAAGTTTTTATTTTAGTATAATAGCACTAAATAAACTCAGACCAATAATTTTATAGCCTTCATGAAGACTTAACTATATTTTTTTTTCATCACAAAACAGGTGTTATTCTGTACACAGTTAACACTTTTTGCGTGCGATTCGCAAATATTTATACCTGCGCACAAAAACAATCAATAACTCAAGTGAAAAACACAACTTTGCTTTTAAACTGTTTTAATTTAAAGTTTGTTTTTATAGATATTTAAATATACAATTATATGAATCAAACATGTTTTATTTACAAACACAACCTGCACAATAAACAAAATATTACAATTCATAATTATGAGCACAAATAAAATGCAAAAGGGGGTAGGGGTCACATAATGCTGAGGGTGTGAACATGTAAACCCTTAATTAAAATAGTTTTCAAGACAGCGTAACGTCGTAATTAATTGCTAGATAGAAGTGTTCCGTGTAATGTGACTGTTAGCCACCAAACAGGAATATTGTTTTAGATTGGTTATCGTGTTAGACCGCTAATTTATCAACAATAAACTTAATAATATACAAGTAACTTTAACTGGATACATTCTAATATTTTTCAGAGACTGGTTTAGAGTAGACATGGTTTCGTGGATAATAAATCAATTAATATATAAGCGTTTGTATATATTCATCCTGTCCTAATACGTTAAACATTAAAAATGCATTTAACGTGCGTAAGTATCCACAATGGCTATACACACAAACATTTAACAAAACGCTGCTGTTTGTCTTTTAAATAAAACATAGAATAATGATTCAAAAGCACTGTTAAATTGATTTTTCGATTTGAAAAAAAATATTGTTAGTGTGAAAAGTTTTATTTTAAAACATTTTTTTAAATGGAATGGGAAAACAACATTGGTTTTCACCATAATTAGACAGTTCTGACTGAGCATTTGAAATAAGAATATTTTTTTTAAAAAAATATATCACAATTCACTTGAAGGAATGTTGTAGTAAGAGTTGCCCATTGCAGGTGGCGCCAGACCGTACATGTCACTTGTGGAATAACACGGAACGGACATGTTGCTAATCATGTTATACCGTGACCCTGAATTGTCCATGTATGTCGGTGTGGGGTACGCGGGCTTCATGTGGTCGTATGGTTCACTTCCGGGGAGACCACTTGGATACGAGTTGGACATATGAGGCATGGTGTTATGCAAACCGCCATAACTCCCGGATATTCCATTAGCGATTGTTCCCGGAACGACAGGGCCTGGAACCGAAGATGACATTCTATGACCGTGACCACTCATTTGAGTAACGTGGTGATTGTCCATTTGCGGCACATTATCGGCGAAATAGCTGGGGTGGGTATGAGATCCAGGGGCGGTCCTGTTTGTCTGGTCTATCATAGGCTGTACAATTCTCCGTCTTGCATTGATAAACCAGTTATTTACCTGAAGTATCGTTAATCCTGTTTCACCACCCAGCTGTTTCTTCTGTTCCTCTGACGGATACGGGTGTTGTAAATGTTGAAATAGCCAAGCACGTAGAATGTTTGTAGCTGCCTTTGAGAAAATACCTCTCTTTTTCTGTCGTTTTGTGCCTTTCTTGGTAGTTGTTGTTGCTTCGTTGTCACCTTTGTTAGTGTCTTCCGAGTCTTTACTACTTTCGTCGTCTTCGCGTTCTCGTTTAATTCCTTTCGTTTTCACTGGTTTTATTTCTGGTTGTCTTACGTTTTGGATTTGGTTTGCTCCTGGCATTTCCAAGGACGTAGCAGAATGGCTTTCTTCTAATTCGGTGTAGTATGCCGAGCCCTGTGACGATGGTCTGTGATCGGAGCCGCTGTCTGTATCATCTGTAGGATCAAAATTACTATTTGAAAGTTTAGAAGCAGTTTCATCATCATCATCTCCGCGATTGTCCACATTTAAATCATTTGGCATTTTACCTTTTAAACAAGTTATATATCTCTCACAAAAGTTATCACAGAGTTCGTGCACTTTTTCAAGTTCTAGTAAGTGAAATCTAAAATTCTGTATGGCTTGGATCATTAAATTGTCTAGTTCCTGATTATTTGTAAAAACTGATCCTTGATTTCTATCCGCGAGCTGTTTACTAAACACAGCTAAGTCTTCAGTGAATGATTCCGATGAACATATCGGATCACCAACAATACGCCTTGCGCAAGTAGCAAGTTCGCACTTTTCGAATACGAGAGCCAACAATGGAAATAGAGGATGCCCGTATATAACCTCCTTATCAAGCTGAGAATCGTGTAATTGATTGTTCATACCTGATAAGGGGTTCCCGCCAAAAGGAGGAAAATGTGGCACAGAAGTCGGTGACAAGTGCGCCGTTGTGAAACTGTTGCTGTTGAAAATGGGTCCCGCGTTGTTTAGAGATGTTAAGTGAGCGTCGAGCATTCCGTCGAGACTGTCTGCGGATGGGGTTACAGGTGCTAGGCTTCCCGGGGGTGGTGGAAGTGAACTCAACATCGGACCACTGTCGTATGTTGGTGGTTGCAGAACGTCGTCAAATTTATCAGCCATTTATTCTGCAAAATAGAAATAAACTGTAAAAAAAGGAAAACAGGAAAAAGAAAACAAAATACTTGATTTACAGTCATGCTGGAAACTGGTAAAAATGTCGATATAATAAATAAATCGAACAGAGGGATGGTGACTAATATATTGTCACACATTCATATGGAAATATAGTAGTCTAATGTAAAACATAGTAACCGCTCTCTTCAGATAAATTTGTATCGCAATGTGTAAACTCATATATTACTGCAGTGTAGACTGATGTTTTATATGACAACACGCAACCACATCACTATTTAATTTATCTACATCATTTTTAAAGAACGAAATGAGTGTACGTTGTATCTTAGTAACCATTTATAAATATGTACGTCTATGAGTAATACACGTTACACATATATGCGGTATTTGTTTATGACGAGACTGTGGTATGAGTGATGTATTTGTTAGTTAAATAAACACTTAACGACCAGTGTCCAAAGTGAATGATACATTATTTACTGCAGTATATGTTATAATTTCTTCTTTTATTTTCTTTTTATCTTATTGTTTAGATGTAAGTTTAACGTAATTTTCAACACATTTTAGATTATATATGGTATTCAGTGATATACTCGTTAATGGAGTAAGACCATACACTGATTATGAAAAAAAAAATCACATATTAAGTTTATAGACGGTGGTGGTCTCGAACCTGTAACATCAGTGGTGAGGAGCAAATACTCCTGAGACGACGTGAACCACTCGGTTCAGGAGAAGCCTATACTGTTTTACCAAGAAGCATAATACTGTACTTTGTATTTCAAATGATTCGGTTGTTGCTCACATTAGCACTTTTATTTACAAACAATGTAGACCCCGGATCGACTAATGATTAACACACAGTCCTATACTGGGTTGACCTAAAAACTTGGATGTAAGACATCACTATAGGTATCACAAAACTGAGATTTTACTGGATCAGGTGCAACACTGAAATGTCTTATAATTGAAAAAAGTTTATTTTATTTTCAGATGTTTTAAATTTAACTTGGCTTATCTATTTGTAGCAAATATTAAATAGAATCTCATTCTGGTGTATCCTATCCGTACAGGTGACTAATTGGCGTGTGTCTGTGCGTGTGTGTTAAGTGTATGTATTTATACAACTTTATTGTTCTGTTCTATTTTAATCTCAGACATGCAGAAAGTTTAGAAATAAGATTTATCTGTCTCTGTTGTGTATATCAAACTATTACTACAACAGTATGACAGTTGTGTGTACGCCTGAACACAGATGACATAAATGTAATGTAAACTTACTGACCTGGCAAACATTAAGTTCGCTCTAAAGTTTGAAACTGAATAAGATGATTCTAATGTAAAAGTATATATTACAGCTGACTACTCACAGTGCAGGTATCAAAAGAATTGTTTCGAAAAAGTAAAAATTGATTTGCAAAGTTTTTAGAAATATATGCCAAATAACCGATGTGATGCAGCTACACCATATATTGACGCGTTATACTTCATTTAAGAAAAAATACAAATCTCGCCCATGTTTCCGTTCTTACCGACACAAATATAATAACATTCTTACGAGGTCAATCACTCTTATCAAAATATTCAACAATCTAGCCAGAGCACAGCAACAACAACAACAAAAAAAACATGTGAACTGTAAAAGGAATACATGAGTATAGTGCAGGTACAGAAAAGTCATCCGCAGCCTTGTCCGTTATACGCTAAAGTATGTCAGCTATGTATTATTGACCATCCTGCGATCACACGACCGGCCTAGATGGCGCCCACTCGCCAATCTCATTAACGTGTGTTTCACTGATTGACTTATATAAAATGTAAATAACGTATCAACCTTAGAACCTGTATTACACTACACTTTTTTTGCAAAATACGATGAACACACATTTATATACGACAATATCAAACCGAAATATTCAAATGTTAATACTACTGGCATTAATTGCTTAAACTTGAAACATAAAAAGAAAATAAAGCACATAATGCCTTTAAACACAATTCGTTGTTTGTTATTAATATCCGAAACATGCACGCATGTATAACTTGCCAGAAACATAATGTTGAAGGAGAAATCCTGCATAAATAATTTATAATAGTCCACTAGTCGTGTTTTAGTAAATGAACGACGCACTTTACCTATGAATATATGAACCATAATTCCAGTATTTAGTGAGTATAATAAACCTGGTAAATTAACCTGTTTGCGACACCGTTAGATTAAAGGTACATTCAATACTGTCAGCTACCGTTGTGCTATATTTTATTAGTTGTGTTCCGCGTGCACTTTCTTTCGTTTCTAAATTATTTTATGGTAGTATTTGTGTACTAGTATTAAAGAAAACATGCATTTTAACAGAGGCAGTTTAAGCTCAAGACGTTTTCAGGAATAACTTGATAACAGCTATGAATTAAAGAATAATACTTTTAGTTTTTCATTATCAGTTTTTAGAATGCAATATTATAATATAAACATAACACCTGGGATTTATTCTGTTCGGTTAAATGTTTGCTAACGTTGGCTAACTTATTTTCCTGGACACTGGCTCAACCTCAAATTAAAACGCAAAACTTCAGGAAATCAGGTAGCAAAAAACGTATTTTCTGCTTGACGGTACTGAACGCAGTCCGATATCATAGATCATCACATTCTTAAAGTTAGTTCAGGTTTTTTTGTTGCGATTGTGACACTTTCGAAAACTCATGCACGTGTATATAGCTGTAACTACCTTTAAAAAGCACGGTTTCTTCATTGCTTCCGTATATTTATCAATCGGCGGTTGCGGTTGAGCGTGTACACCATATAGCCGACGTATAAAACAAGGGTCAAATTGTTTTCGGTTATATACGTCGTTTTTGTTTCAAACTATATGTGCATTAATTAGAGAGCAAATGAATGGACGCATAGTATAGCTTTTTGTTTCGCTAACTTTTAACGACTTTGTTCGTGACATTAGGTTTTACGAATATCTTTAATATTAATTAAGGCAAAAATGTGGTAAAGATTGTTGACAAATGAAAATATATATTATAAATGAGTAGTAAATTCAACGGTATGACTACAATAAAAATAGCATTAAAAGTATCACTTTTAAGTTGCCTTTTAATATGTAAACAAATGATACATGTCGTTGCAACAAAAATGATGAGTTCTATGGTAGTAACGATGTAATGGCGATGATGATGATGATGATGATGATGATGATGATGATGATGATGATGATGATGATGATGATGATGATGGAGATGATGATGATGAACAAAATGATAGTAACCTTAAGTTTCATATGACAGTATTTCAATGACGAAAGATATCGCGTGTACAGTAATGACATACGAAAAATCTAAAGAATCATCACATGTGTGACAAAACAAAGTATACGTAACATATCGTATATAAGTAGAAGTAAAAACGAAAGAAAGATTATAAACATTGCAGTGTTTACATAGTATACTTAATCATATGTTGTAACACCCCTACATTCACACGCAAAATGAGACCTTGTGTTTTACTTAAGCTAATTAATATATAATAATAAACTTAATGATAATTTGCCATATCCTCAGTTTGATATATTTCATATAATCGATTATGTGAACCTTCAGCCACTAAAACGGTATTTGAAGATGGTCGTTTAATTATTAATCGAACAGAAAAAAAAATAGTGGTTAAGCGATTGTTGCCGAAAATGAATATATTATAATAAATAAATGTAATTATAGTCCACTTTTAAACATTACAAAATAAACATGCTTTTTGTATTCATTTTTTTGTTTGTTTAATACAATAACATTTAGTGGTAAAATAATGAATAAAGTATAATAAATAAATGTAATAATAGTCCAATTTTAAATATTAAAAAAATAAGCTTGCACTTTTAAATATATTTTTTTATTTATTAAAACTAATTTTACTTAATAGACCCCGACTTTTAATTGTGTCACCGTGACATACTTTACAGATATGCGGTTATTGGTGTATGCATATTTGACTCTTGCACGGCTATATTATTTTATTCTAAAGCAGACAATACATAAATATGCATTACTATTGATTTCCGTTAAAATTATCGTCATATTGTACTGAATCGTCATCTATGCAGTACATACAGTTGATAGGTATGTACATTTACACCGTGAAAACGCGTAGAAGTAAAATTAAATCCAAATAAGAGAAATACAACTATTGAAATACTACATATCTGCTGCAATCATTTTATAAAACATTGTCAAGTTTTAATTTCCTGCATTCTGCAATATCTTAAGGATAGTATTCTTTTTTTCTAAATAGAATTATAGAAAACTCACATTATTTAATTTTTTATTTTCCAATTTATCCTTTATTATAATGTTTGACTGGAGTCGTTGTTCAGTCCATTGTTTATAATGAAAGTTGTTTTGAATATACTCTGGGTTTTCCACACAATCACAAAAAAAATATTGATAATTAACTGTGACTTAACACACCACGCATCTATACACATCTAAGAAATGAATGTCAGTTGTTACATTTCTATATTTCTTCACCTACCTTCAAAATAATTCCAAAATATTGTAAGAGTCCTTTCTAACTGTCACTGCTTGTCTGAGATGACAACTGAATGACGGATTCAAACACCTCCGTCCTATATATATTAGTCCAAACCCACAGCTCCTTGAAGCATCATATCAGTGGTTATTCTTATCAAAATATCAAAAACTATATTTTTTTTTTACTAAATTCTTATCTAGATGATATCTGCATCAATAAATTATATTCAGTGTCCGGTTATTCAATTTTAGATCTAATGCCCGCGAAAATCGTCTTAAATTTGATTAATATCTTCAAAATCTCTCATAATATCTTCAAAATCAGCAACTTAATGTAATCGTCATTTTCTGCTTCACTGCCCACTACCCCTCAAGGAGAAGTGGCAAAAGTTTTATTATAGTAGTGAAAGGGGCTGCAAGCGAAAGAGGGCCGTTCGAATCGATGACATTTATAAATGATCTGACCCCTAGGGGTCAATAGAAACATTTACTTATCTCATTCAGCGTAATAATACGATATGAATCTGTCAGACTTCGAGGTATTGTTTAAATAGGAATTTAGTTTACATGGGTGGTTAAGTCATTATAGGGAAATGGACGTAATAAAATTTTAAGAATGGGTCGATTATTGCTTTTTAATAGTTTGAGACATCCCTCGTTAACGCTGAAAAAGATATTTGCAGATAGGGCATTGTGTGCTTTTTAAATAATTTAATTTATTTTCCTAATGATTTCGATCTAGTTTAAATAAATTTATTTGAAATGAAGTTTTTTTGTGCATCTGATACAAAAAAGCGATCTGACTTTAAACCATATAATTTTAATGCAGCTACGGACGTGGTACAAATAAGTATAACTTAAAATCTATATAATTTATATCAACTTATATATCAATGTTAAACTAATCTTTATTTTCCTTTCCATAGCGACATTAATTAATAACAAAGCACAAAAGTAAGCACTAACTTCACTTAAGACTTCAATATAGGGGAGATCTCGGGACAGCCATGTAGTTTCAGATGCTATGAAGTAAAAGGGAAAAAAAACAAAAGGAATTGTACAAGAAAAGTATTATATTAATTGAAATACACAAAACAACCGATCATTTTAAAATTGAAATGATTGAACACGAGAGACAATTTTATATGTAGTAAACTATTCAACAAAATTCTCTGCCTGCCTGCCTGCCTGCCTGCCTGCCTGTCTGTCTGTCTGTCTGTCTGTCTGTCTGTCCGTCTCTCTCTCTCTCTCTCTCTCTCTCTCTCTCTCTCACACACACACACACACACACACACACACACACACACACACACACACACACACTCTCTCCCCACCCCCTCTCTCTCTCTTTCCCTCACTCACTCATCATGTTATAAAACGAGCATTAGTTTTGATGATAATGAAACAATTTACATCTAATCACGAGGTTTATTTCCATCTATTTTTGGCTGTTCTGACTGTTAATTGTTAAAAATACACTGTATGTACGTAAAATATTCGTTCCAAAAGAAGAATGGGTTCCCGGTGACAATTTAGGTACAATGGTTGTTATTACACAGCCTGCGCTCAAGAGCTATAGATCTGAGAACAGAGCATCATCAAAGACACAAGATACAAAATACAAAATTGTATTTAGAGTCAGTATGGTAAAAAATTATAGAAACATTAGCTACGAATACATATAGCTATTAGCCGACATTGTATAACATATGTGTGAAATCCAACTAATATGTATACTCCTTTATTAAGTAAGAGATTTCATACATACAGTAAGACTGTACTGAATGCTATTTTAACACCATTTTCAACACATTACCAGTGATTGACAGTTATATATATATACATTCAGCTTTCTTATAGAGGTTGACTTCAATGATGACTCTGGAGTACCCTCACCATTATTTCACAAGTAACTGTCCAACTGCCTTTTGGACCGAGCTCGACTCTTACTCACGACCCCAGCGCTGAGAGGTAGGTGATATTGAGACGGTGTCTGGGATCTCTATTGGGCCACGAATAATACGTCAAAGGTTTAATTTGTTAAAGTTTTGTGAATGAACATGAGTAATACTCAATTTCGTGTGTCCCTTTAAGTCAATCTGAAAACATTCGAACATTGACCTTAAAAAAACATAATTAAAGCAAGTATAATTTATAGCAAAGTTTATAGTACCTCTGATTTATAACATTTACTATTTGCGAAGAGTTCATAAGTTCATAGAAATTGATAAAGTTTACATTTAGTTAAACCCAGTAGTTTAAAAAAACACATTTTAAAATAATTTATCGAGGGAAGCCAAAAGTTAACGAACACAACAGACGTGCAAATAGCTGACGTCTATCTGCACAACATTGTGTTATTGAATCTACTGGTTATATCACTGACTTCTGTTTTACCAACACATTTAACTTGAATATTTAAATATAAGAAATCAGCAAGGTGATTATGATTTAAGACCGAAGTAAAACTGCAAATCATTTCATTGATAGTGATATATATAATAAATAAATAACCAGTCAATATTTATATTGTAAAACATAACATAATACTGCTGAAACAGAATCCTGGTTATATTTTTTTAGAGAACAGAATATGTGCGAGTTATATATATATATATATATATATATATATATGTATATGCCTAGATAATGCATGAATCATAACGTTGAATTACGAAAGATAAACAAACACCACGTAGTACTGGGTCTATCCCGACTCTAACGAAACGCGCTGACAGACTCACTATAGCTCAGAAATATAATTTTTAGGTTGTGTGTATTGTGTGTATTTGTCAACAATCTTGTTAACTCTTGTCTACAACATCTCTATCTTACATCATTACATTGAAACGTCATTCATAACAGATTCTCTTCAATGTACATGTCACAAGTGTATTGCATATGTGTTGATCGAAGTGTCGGACGTCTCCTAACTGTCAGCGATAATTATAAAAAGTCACAATCACGTCACTGACATTGGATCTTCCTAGGAAACCTATATATATATTATAATCGGGTAGTATGTGACGTGTATCGATGGTAACAAGAAAATTGGATTCTCTACCAAACTCTGCATCTAAAATACGTATAGCGGTATTTGGAAATAGTATTACTAAACCTACACAAGTCGGATCCGGTTAGCTCAGCCGGTAGCGGTTCTGTATATCAATCGAGGGATCGTGAGTTTGAATCCCCAACCGACCACAGTCTCTGTGATGACTGAGATACAACTTTGCGTCTCATGAGAATTCGTCTCTCACTAAATGGGAAAGTTATCAGCTACTTGCGGAGATGGGATGTGCTCGAGTATTGGTTAACCTTCCAGGATACCAAGAAAGAGTGGTTAGGTTAACTGGTCGTTTGTTAGCCCTCGATGGCATTAACATGACGCTAAATATTCATTAAATCGAAAAACCTACACAAATATTTTGAAAGATCGAAATACAATTATCTTTATTCATCAATTAAACATATACCATGTTTATAGCCTACACAAACATGCAAATGTGAGTATAATGAGGACAAGAACAATTAAACCTATCGTCAGTTATACATATAAAATCTAGATCAGATTTACCAAGAAGCACAAACTTATTTATTTATGTTTGCATTAACTGTTTTTTTTACACCAAACATTAGTTGTTGCTTCTCAATCTGAAAGCAAAATAAAGATATGTATAATGTATAAACATCATACTGAAGGGATTTATAGAAACACGGAGTGTATTTCAGAGTAAAATTATCAAATATTTATCTTTTGAACATGCATGTAAAGGTATTCTTTAATGATTTTGTCAATATGGCCGTTATCATTGACAGAATCCTCAAAGAAATGTGTATACGTACATATCGTATATATCATAAAACTGTAAATATCGCTAACAGTAATTTGATAATGTGGCTCTTAACCCTTTACTTCATATAGACGCCTTTGGACACCTAATATAGAAGGCTTTGGACACCTAATATAGAAGGCTTTGGACACCTAATATAGAAGGCTTTGGGCACCTAATATAGAAGGCTTTTGAATTATATGGTGAATTATGTTTATATTAACTGACAAATCGTTACAAGCAATCTGAACTTTTCCTGCACTGTTTTCAAAGGCCTTCTGTGATTGGTGCGGGAAAACGCGTATCTATGGAGTAAAGGGTTAAATTCACTCGGCGTTTCTTAACCTTTTCAGTATATTACCTATAGCATATATAATAAACATTACATGAATGTATATTTTTCCTATCAAATAACTGATTCTATTAACAAAAGGGGCGAATTCAGAATTTTAGATAAGGCGATGGTAACTAATACAGGGATGTTGTCTAAATTGTCAATGCAGAATGACGCGGTAGAGTGAGGGAAGGGGTGGCGCGGATTTTTAACATTTTAAACAAACGGATGAGAGAATTCATGCCATCGTGCCACCTTTATTAAATACCTTGTTGCACTGTACGTGATGTCGTTTCGTCCAATGTATTTTTATCTTGTAAAGACATCAGAACTCTATGCATGCGGTGAAGTATTTTTCAATGGTTATAAAAAACTTCATTTTTCAAATTCGGTTGAATATTTTTCGAAATATGAAAAAAATAAGATTTTAATGGGCAAATTTAAAAAGTTTGATGGATGAAAACTTCAGATTTCGATGATGAAATTTGATTTAATATGTTTAAATTGCCTTTACTAAAATACTGAATGTTTTATTGCAACATTTAAACCTATCTGAGATTGGTGCAAATATTCGAATAGTTTTGGCAACATTAAACTTTTAAAACAGTTTTGGTTGTAAAACTTGTTTAATGAACAAACTTTTGAAAAGTAAAACAACCACCAAGAATGATCTCGTAACACCTTATTTATATATATACTACTATTACTTCTGTTTGTTTTATTTCTTAAAGACAAAATATCCTTTAATTGAGACACGTGCTCCAGAATAATAGTGGGTGAGGTATGTGACATCAGTATTTTGTCGTTTTATTTATCCATTCCTGACCACATACAGGGTCCTCCGTGGCCGAATGGTCTGAAGCGCTGTCTCAAGACAACTTATTCTACTCAGATTTATTCTAAGGTTTTCCTCCACCAATAAAACTGGACATGCCATATAACCTGAAATGTGTTGGAAATGACGTTCATTTCCATTAAAATACACACACAAAATAAAATCTGACCACATTCAAGCATACCATACCATACAGTACGATCGAAGGAAAGTTAGAAACATTTGGTTTTAAAACTATTCCAAAAAGGAAATAGAAAATCATATTATAAAAATAACATTCATTGATGTTCATTGAATTCAGTAATGCAGATAAGTTGACGTGCCTTACTATCAATGTCACATACTACTGCTATAGCAACTGTATTCATAATGATGTTTACCGTACCTGTTTAAATAATTGGAAAAATATCAAAACTACCTTACATCAATCAAATAGTTAAACGGACCAGGTAGTGTAAGCTTGCTTCATTACTATTCCTGCATTTGATATTACTCTGTGTAAGTTTTCTAGTTATTTGATAATGCAATGTCACTTTAATAAACTATTTACTTAAAACTTGCTTATATGTTCTACTAAATGAGTTGACAATAACGTGTCATCTTAAAAAAATATATAGAAGAAAAATAATACTCCACTATACGTTTTCTAGTTATTTGATAATGCAATGTCACTTTAATAAACTATTTACTTAAAACTTACTTATATGTTCTACTAAATGAGTTGACAATAACGTGTCATCTTAAAAAACATATATAGAAGAAAATGATACTGCACTATACGTTTTTTCTAGTTATTTGATAATGTAATGTCACTTTAATAAACTATTTCCTTAAAACTTACTTATATGTTCTACTAAATGAGTTGACAATAACGTGTCATCTTTAAAAAAAAAATATAGAAGAAAATGATACTGCACTATAAGTTTTCTAGTTATTTGATAATGTAATGTCACTTTAATAAACTATTTCCTTAAAACTTACTTATATGCTCTAATAAATGAGTTGACAATAACGTGTCATCTTAAAAAATATATATATAGAAGAAAATGATATTGCACTATACGTTTTCTAGTTATTTGTAATGTAATGTCACTTTAATAAACTATTTACATAAAACTTACTTATATGTTCTACTAAATGAGTTGACAATAACGTGTCATCTTTAAAAAAAAAATATAGAAGAAAATGATACTCCATTATACGTTAATGTGAAACAAACAAAACTAACAAATAAACAAAACGTACTAGGCTGATTTTTTCTCTCTAATTTATCAATTTATGTAAATTATACTCTTGTTTTTTTCTATTATTGCAAACCACACGATAAAGGTAAATAAATCGTTACGTATAATAGTATAGGTATGAACGTTTCCTTTACCGTACGAGTATATGACGTTTTATACAATGATAATAATTTGTTGTCTCTAAAATGTAATTTATTATTATATTTACAGATAACAGATGCAAATACAAGTGATATTTCATAATAAACAAATGTGCACGGAAACGTGTAGGTACATGTATCTCTCTGATAGTGTGCAGCAGCAGCAGCAGCAGCAGCAGCAGCAGCAACAGCAGTAATAGCAGTAACAACAACGACGATATAGATATATTATTATTATTATTATTACCATTATCATCATTTTTATTATTATTATTATTATTATCATCATCATCATCATCATCATCATCATCATCATTATATCATCATCATCATCACCATAACCATTGTTGATATTAATAATTATGGAAATATTTTTTATAAATAAATAGTTTCACTTTTTATATAAACCGCAGCTCTTGATCGTTTTGTACTTTCTACAACACATAACGTGCGAACGTTGATTGGACAACGCATCCAGAATAATACATCATAAAATATTATAACATAAACAAACATTTTTTTTAAAAAAAAAAAAATAGTAAAGCTCTGCAAATTAAAAACACGCCTATATTTGCAATTTGCAAACAGAATTCAAGATAAAACTACAGCCAATGAGAGAGAGAGAGAGAGAGAGAGAGAGAGAGAGAGAGAGAGAGAGAGCAAAGGCGAGATTCTATTTGATGGTAAATTATCTATCTAAAGGAACAAATGGCAATTTCAATGAATATTCAGTAAACACTATTTCTGACAATTATATATCCACATAGTGTAGGTATGAAATTACATTATAATACGACACTATTAAAATAGTCCCTAAATTTAATTTTTAATTTAGAAATGGGCACAACTCCTGCTTCAAAAGTATTACTTTACATTTCAAATACGTTTTACTGATACAATTATAACCAGAATTGCAAACTAGCCTGGCACTGCTTGTTTAATGAAATATGTCTATACTTATGTTGCTATAGGAACAGTTCCACAATTTGAAACAGGATATGGTGGTTATAAATTATCTTTGTTTCATCTTATCTTATCTAAAAAAAAGCATTTTTCTTATTTTGATGTTCATTTTATATTATTTGAATGACATTATTGATATTTGTTTAACATTTTGAAAGCATTATCATGTTCGAATTGTAAACGTTAGACAGAGAAAAAAATGACGATTAGAAATTGGGCTATAAATACATGGTTCCTAACTCTTCTTTCTCTTTGTCAACAGTGTGCACACTGAATAAAAAAAACAAAACATCTCTTTGATGACACATGACCCCCAACTTTTCTCATCATATTTTGGTAGTGCAGAGGTTGACAAACAATAAAATGTAAGTTTCACTTCTTTTATTTGGGTCTTTCAATGAATGACAAGCATGCAAAAAAAAAAAATTACTATATAACGAAGAATAAAAATCAATGGTGGCCTCTGTGTCTTTGATTATAAATACAATGTATTGTGTTAAATGAACACAACATTATAGCATATACTTTATTCCGTAGATCAACTTTCGACAGAAAAATTAGATTCGTAGATGAAAGTTGCCCTCGAGAAATTATACCGATATTTACTTTCGGCGTGTTGTATTGACTTTAGATAAAAAGACCAAAAACAATATAAACAATGAACGTTTTCTTTTATTCTTTGTTATTTTACATTATTTATATGTTGGCAGACAGATTTGATGGATGTCTGATCCATAAATCCCGGCCCTGGTTACGTCGATGTTACCGCATTCAGCATTATGCCCCGGGGACAGTGGTCCTCCTCATTTGTCATCTGTCAGCAGCGGTTGTATTGTTTGTATATCATATACCACGCAGCAACGAAGTAGTAACTGATAAAACATAACGTATACTGATACCACCTGTTACTATAACGGTCTATATGCCAGCGTGTGTACTTTATTTACAGTTTTTTTTTCTTTTGTGTTTTTTTCTTTTTTCTTTCATCTTTTTTTTCTTCCTTTTTTCTTTTTAAAGGTAACGATTAATTCTGATTATTAATGAAGTTTCCTTTCCTATGAAGGGTCACGACGATATCTACGTTCATTGAATCATTGTTTTAAAAGCATCATTTTGTTATTTTGTATAGTTTCTCCAGGTTTTAGAACCGATATTTTTTTCTACTTCAAATATTCGCATATTAATATAAGTTATAGATTTTGACGACATTTTCATTTCATGTGCGCGGGTGGCGATATAATGTCTGTTTTTAAACTCATTCCCATTCCAGTATAAAATGCATGATACTTACCTTCGAACTTTGAGCCGGGCCCGATTAGCTCAGTCGGTTACGCGTCTGAATATCAATCAAGGGGTCGTGAGTTCGAATCCCCCGCCCGGCAACAGTCTCCGCCATGATGATTGATATACGACATTGTGTCTCATTATCATCCGTCTCTCACCACTGATTCAAGTGGGAAAGTTATCAATTAATTGCGCAGATGGGGTGTACTCGAGTACTGGTTAATCCCAGGAAACAGTGGTTAGGTTAACTGATCGTCTGTTAGCCTTCGATGGCATAAAAATGACGCTAAATATGTAATTAATCAATCAATCGAACTTTGAACTTGTTTGTTGAAACATGCGGTACCAATGTGTGTCTATTTATTTTTCAAATAAATTGACACAAGAAATTGAAAAATTGTTATAATAATATAAAAGATAAAAAAAATGTCCATGTTAACAAATTGTAAACATTAATAAGCTTCTCTTTATAGTTAATTAAAAGTCGGTCAACAAAGCAGAATTAAAGAATGAAAAATGTTAATATTACCAGAAGGACAGCAGATATGTAGAATGAAAAGTTTTCATTTCTTTATGCTGAATAAAAGTTGTTGTGGTTGTGGTTGATGTTATTTTTTCATGTGCGATTCGAGAGGTTTACACCGGAATGTATATTCGTAAAATCAAAGCTGCCATTTTTTCGCCGGTTTACCTTTAAAGGGAATATATCAGGATTATACAAAATTTTTGAATCGGCTAAAGATATTTATTTCCAATATAGCATCCCTATATATACTCACTGATCCCGTATTGCCAAAAGGATATATCTAAACATGCCACACTATTATATTGGAAAGGGATTTCCTAACTTGGGCTACGCGCCTAGGTTAAACTAAATAGGATTTCCCGCTTAAAATTGCAACATATTTTGTAACGTTTTAAATGAGTCACGCGCTTACAGTTTGATTTCAGTATGATCCGTTATACAGGTTTACACGTAATACAATTTATTTCATCTTAGAAAGTGTCCGAATGGCGACATAAAGGTAGTTAAGTACGTATATTTTTTAGAATGGGGATTTCGTTTCAAGTTCTTCACTCAAATATAATTCTCGATTATGTCACGCTTTGGTGAATTTGACAATCTAAACCATTTGGATTTTATTTTAAAAATAAGGTAGTATCCATAGTATGACCTATATCATCCTTTAACAGTTCATTAGTACTGAGGTTAAGTAGTATCAATAGTATGGTCTCTATCATCCTCTGACAGTTCATTAGTACTGAGATTAAGTAGTATCCATAGTATGGCCTTTATCAGCCTCCGACAGTTCATGAGTACAGAAGCTAAGTAATATCAATAGTATGGCTTCTACCAGCTTTCAACAGTTCATGAATACTGAGGCTAAGTAGTTTCCATAGTATGGCCTCTATCAGCCTCTAACAGTTCATTAGTACTGAGGTTGAGTAGTATCCACAATATGGCCTCTATCAGCCTCTAACAGTTCATTAGTACTGAGGTTGAGTAGTATCCACAATATGGCCTCTATCAGCCTCTAACAGTTCATTAGTACTGAGGTTGAGTAGTATCCACAATATGGCCTCTATCAGCCTCTAACAGTTCATTAGTACTGAGGTTGAGTAGTATCCACAATATGGCCTCTATCAGCCTCTAACAGTTCATTAGTACTGAGGTTGAGTAGTATCCACAGTACGGCCTCTATCAGCCTCTAACAGTTCATAAGTACTGAGACTAAGTAGTTTCCATAATATGACCTCTATCAGTCTTTAACAGTCAATTTACAGTTCATGAGTACAGAAGCTAAGTAATATCCATAGTATGGCTTTTACCAGCTTTCAACAGTTCATTAGTACTGAGGCAAAGTAGTTTCCATAGTATGGCCTCTCTCAGCCTTTTACATTTCATTAGTACTGAGGCAAAGTAGTATCCATATTATGGCCTCTATCAGCCTTTTACAATCTATTAGTACTGAGGCAAAGTAGTATCCATGGTATTGCCTTTATCAGCCTTTAACCGTCCATTAGTACTGAGGCAAAGTAGCATCCATAGTATGGCCTCTATTAGCCTCTTACAGTCCATTAGTACTGAGGTAAAGTCATATCCATATTATGGCCTCTATAAGCCTCTTACAGTTCATTAGTACTAAGGTTAAGTAGTATTAATAGTATGGCCTCTATCAGCCTTTAACAGTTCATAAGTACTGAGACTAAGTAGTATCCATAGTATGGCCTCTATCAGCCTCTAACAGTCCATTAGTACTGAGGTAAAGTAATATCCATATTATGGCCTCTATAAGCTTCTTACAGTCCATTAGTACTGAGGTTAAAAATATCCTTAGAATGGCCTCTATAAGCCTCTAACAGTTCATTAGTACTGAAGTTAAGTAGTATCCATAGTATGACATCTATCAACATCTAACAGTTCATAAGTACTGAGGATAAGTAGCATACACAGAATGGCCTCTATCAGCATCTAACAGTTTATTAGTACTGAGGTTAAGTGGTATCCATAGTATGGTCTTTTTCAGCCTTTGACACTTCATTAGTACTGAGGCCAAGTGGTATCCATAGTATGACCTTAATCAGCCTCTAAAGTTTATTAGTACTGAGGTTAAGTAGTATCCATAGTATGGCCTCTATCAGCCTCTTACAGTTCATTAGTACTGAGAATAAGTGGTATCCATAGAATGGCATATATCTGCCTCTAACAGTTCATAAGTACTGAGGCTAAGTAGTATCAATAGTATGGCCTCTATCAGCCACTAACAGTTCATTAGTACTAAAGCTAAGTAGTATCCATAGTATGGCCTCTATCAGCCTTGAACAGTCCTTAAGTAGTAAGGGTAAATAGCGTCTATCAGCGTCGAACAGTTCACCAGTACTGAGGCTTAGTAGTAGCCATAGTATGGCCTCTTGTAGCCTCTAACACTTCATTAATACGGAGGTTAAGTAGTTTCCATAATATGGCCTCTATCAGTCACTAACAGTTTATTAGTTTGGAGACTAAGTAGTATCCATAATATGGCCTTTATCAGTCTTTTACAGTCCAATAGAACTGAGGCAAAGTAGTAAAGCCTCTTAAAGTTCATTAGTACTGAGGTTAAGAAGTATCCATAGTATGGCCTCTATCAGACTCTAACAGTCCATTAGTACTGAGGCTAAGTAGCATCCATAATATGGCCTCTATCAGCATCTAACAGTTCATAAGTATTGATGATAAGTAGTAGCCATAGTATGACTTCTATCAGCATCTTACAGTTCATTAGTACTGAGATTAAGTAGTGTCCATAATATGGCCTCTATTAGCCTTAAACAGTTCATTTGTACTGGGGCAAAGAAGTATCCATAGTATGGCCTCTATCAGGCTGTAACAGTCGATTAGTATTGAGCCTAAGTAGTATCCATAGTATGGCCTCTTTCAGACTTTAACATTCTACTAGTACTGAGGCAAAGTAGTATCCATAGTATGGCCTCTATCAGTCTATTACAGCCCATTAGTATTGAGGCAAGGTAGTATCTCTAGTATGGCCTCTCTCATCCTTTAACTGTCCATTAGTACTGAGGCAAAGTAGTATCCATATTATGGTTTCTAACAACCTTTTACAGTCTATTAGTACTGAGGCTAAGTAGTATCCATAGTATGACTTCTATCAGCCTCTAACAGGCCATTAGTACTGAGGCTAAGTAGTATCTATAGTATGGCCTTTATTAGCCTTTAGCAGTTAATTAGTATTGAGGCAAAGAAGTATCCATAGTATGGTCTCTATCAGCCTTTTACAGTTTATAAATCATGAGGAAAAGTAGTATCCATAGTATGACCTCTATCAGCCTCTAACAATCCGTTAGGACTGAAAAAAAGTAGTATCCAAAGTATGGCTTCTCTCAGCCTTTTATAGTTTATTAGTACTGAGGAAAAGTAGTATCCATAGTATGACCTCTATCAGCCTTTAACAGTCCGTTAGGACTGAGGCAAAGTAGTATCCAAAGTATGGCTTCTCTCAGCCTTTTACAGTTCATTAGTACTGAGGCTAAGTAGTGTCCATAGTATGGCCTCTATCGGCCTTAAACAGTTCATTAGTACTGAGACTAAGTAGTATCAATACAATGCCCTTTATCAGCCTCTTACAGTTTATTAGTACTGGAGTTAATTGGTATCCATAGTATTCCTCTATCTGCCTCTAACAGTCCATAAGTACGGAGACTGAGTAGTATCCATAATATGGCCTCTATATGGCCTCTATCAGTTTTTTATAATCAATAAGTACTGAGGCAAAGTAGTATCCTTAGTATGGCCTCTCTCAGCCTTTAACAGTCCATTACTATTGAGGCAAAGTAGTACCCATAGTATGGCTTATATCAGCCTCTAACAGTCCATTAGTTCTGAGGCTAAGTAGTATACATAGTATGGTCTCTCTCAGCCTTTTCATTCCATTAGTACTGAGGCTAAGTAGTATCAATAGTATGGCCTCTATCAGCCTATAACAGTCCATTAATACTGAGGATAAGTAGTATCCATAGTATGGCTTCTATCAGCATCTAACAGTTCATTAGTACTGAGGCCAAGTAGTGTCCATAGTATGGCCTCTCTGAGTCTTTTACAGTCCATTAGTACTGAGGCAAAAAAGTTTTTTAAGTAGGGCCTCTATCAGCCTCTTACAGTCCATTAGGGCTGAGGCTTAGTATTGTCCATAGTATGGCCTCTATCAACCTTTAACAGTCCATTAGTACTGAGGCTAAGTAGTATCCATAGTATGGCCTCTATTAGCCTTTAACAGTTCATTAGTACTGAGGCAAAGAAGTATCCCTAGTATTGCCTCTATCAGGCTCTAACAGACCATTAGTACTGAGGCTAAGTATTATCAATAGTATGACCTCTATCAGCCTTTAACAATCTATTAGTACTTAGGCAAAGTAGTATCCATAGTATGGCCTCTATCAGCCTCTAACCGTAAGTTAGTACTGAGGCAAAGTAGTATCGATAGTATGGCCTCTCTCAGCCTTTTACAGTCCATTAGTACTGAGGCTAAGTAGTTTCCATAGTATGGCCTCTATCAGCCTTTAAAAGTCCATTAGTACTGAGGCTAAGTAGTATCCATAGTATGGCCTCTATCAGCCTTTAACAGTCCATTAGTACTGAGGTAAAGTAATATCCATATTATGGCCTCTATAAGCCTCTTACCGTTCATTAGTACTAAGGTTAAGTAGTGTCAATAGTATGGCCTCTATCAGTCTCTAACAGTCCATTAGTACTGAGGTAAAGTAATATCCATAGTATGGCCTCTATCAGCCTTTAACAGTCCATTAGTACTGAGGTAAAGTAATATCCATATTATGGCCTCTATAAGCCTCTTACAGTTCATTTGTACTAAGGTTAAGTAGTGTCCATAGTATGGCCTCTATCAGCCTTTAACAGTCCATTAGTACTGAGGGTAAGTAGTGTCCATAGTAAGGCCTCTATCAGCCTTTATCAGTCCATTAGTACTGAGGCTAAATAGTGTCCATAGTATGGCCTCTCTCAGCCTTTTACAGTCCACTAGTTCTGAGGCAAAATTGTTTCTTAAGTATGGCCTCTATCAGCCTCTTACAGTCCATAAGTACTGAGGCTAAGTAGTGTCCATAGTATGGCCTCTATCAGCCTTTAACAGTCCATTAATACTGAGGCTAAGCAGAATCCATAGTATGGCCTCTATCAACCTTTAACAGTCCATAAGTACTGAGGCTAAGTAGTATCCATAGTATGGTCTCTATAAGCCTTTAACAGTCCATTAGTACTGAGGTAAAGTAATATCCATATTATGGCCTCCATAAGCCTCTTTCAGTTCATTAGTACTAAAGTTAAGTAGTGTCAATAGTATGGCCTCTATCAGTCTCTAACAGTCCATTAGTACTGAGGTAAAGTAATATCCATAGTATGGCCTCTATCAGCCTTTAACAGTCCATTAGTACTGAGGTAAAGTAATATCCATATTATGGCCTCTATAAGCCTCTTACAGTTCATTAGTACTAAGGTTAAGTAGTGTCTATAGTATGGCCTCTATCAGCCTTTAACAGTCCATTAGTACTGAGGCTAAGTAGTGTCCATAGTATGGCCTCTATCAGCCTTTAACAGTCCATTAGTACTGAGGTAAAGTAATATCCATATTATGGCCTCTATGAGCCTCTTACAGTTCATTAGTACTGAGGTAAAGTAATATCCATAGTATGGCCTTTATCAGTCTTTAACAATCGATTAGTACTGGGACTAAGTGTTCTCCATAGTATGGCTTCTATCAGCCTCTAACAGTTCATTAGTATTGATATGAAGTAGTTTCCATAGTATAGCCTATATCAGCCTTTAACAGTCCATTAGTACTGAGGCTAAGTAGTATCCATAATATGGCCTCTATCAGCCTTTAACAGTCCATTAGTACTGAGGTAAAGTAATATCCATATTATGGCCTCTATGAGCCTCTTACAGTTCATTAGTACTGAGGTAAAGTAATATCCATAGTATGGCCTTTATCAGTCTTTAACAATCGATTAGTACTGAGGCTAAGTATTATCAATAGTATGACCTCTATCAGCCTTTAACAATCTATTAGTACTTAGGCAAAGTAGTATCCATAGTATGGCCTCTATCAGCCTCTAACCGTAAGTTAGTACTGAGGCAAAGTAGTATCGATAGTATGGCCTCTCTCAGCCTTTTACAGTCCATTAGTACTGAGGCTAAGTAGTTTCCATAGTATGGCCTCTATCAGCCTTTAACAGTCCATTAGTACTGAGGCTAAGTAGTATCCATAGTATGGCCTCTATCAGCCTTTAACAGTCCATTAGTACTGAGGTAAAGTAATATCCATATTATGGCCTCTATAAGCCTCTTACCGTTCATTAGTACTAAGGTAAAGTAGTGTCAATAGTATGGCCTCTATCAGTCTCTAACAGTCCATTAGTACTGAGGTAAAGTAATATCCATAGTATGACCTCTATCAGCCTTTAACAGTCCATTAGTACTGAGGTAAAGTAATATCCATATTATGGCCTCTATAAGCCTCTTACAGTTCATTTGTACTAAGGTTAAGTAGTGTCCATAGTATGGCCTCTATCAGCCTTTAACAGTCCATTAGTACTGAGGGTAAGTAGTGTCCATAGTAAGGCCTCTATCAGCCTTTATCAGTCCATTAGTACTGAGGCTAAATAGTGTCCATAGTATGGCCTCTCTCAGCCTTTTACAGTCCACTAGTTCTGAGGCAAAATAGTTTCTTAAGTATGGCCTCTATCAGCCTCTTACAGTCCATAAGTACTGAGGCTAAGTAGTGTCCATAGTATGGCCTCTATCAGCCTTTAACAGTCCATTAATACTGAGGCTAAGTAGAATCCATAGTATGACCTCTATCAACCTTTAACAGTCCATAAGTACTAAGGCTAAGTAGTATCCATAGTATGGTCTCTATAAGCCTTTAACAGTCCATTAGTACTGAGGTAAAGTAATATCCATATTATGGCCTCCATAAGCCTCTTTCAGTTCATTAGTACTAAAGTTAAGTAGTGTCAATAGTATGGCCTCTATCAGTCTCTAACAGTCCATTAGTACTGAGGTAAAGTAATATCCATAGTATGGCCTCTATCAGCCTTTAACAGTCCATTAGTACTGAGGTAAAGTAATATCCATATGATGGCCTCTATAAGCCTCTTACAGTTCATTAGTACTAAGGTTAAGTAGTGTCTATAGTATGGCCTCTATCAGCCTTTAACAGTCCATTAGTACTGAGGCTAAGTAGTGTCCATAGTATGGCCTCTGTCAGCCTTTAACAGTCCATTAGTACTGAGGTAAAGTAATATCCATATTATGGCCTCTATGAGCCTCTTACAGTTCATTAGTACTGAGGTAAAGTAATATCCATAGTATGGCCTTTATCAGTCTTTAACAATCGATTAGTACTGGGACTAAGTGTTCTCCATAGTATGGCTTCTATCAGCCTCTAACAGTTCATTAGTATTGATATGAAGTAGTTTCCATAGTATAGCCTATATCAGCCTTTAACAGTCCATTTGTACTGAGGCTAAGTAGTGTCAGTAGTATGGCCTCTATCAGCCTTTAACAGTCCATTAGTACTGAGGTAAAGTAATATCCATAGTATGGCCTCTATCAGTCTCTAACAGTCCATTAGTACTGAGGTAAAGTAATATCCATAGTATGGCCTTTATCAGTCTTTAACAATCGATTAGTACTGGGACTAAGTGTTCTCCATAGTATGGCTTCTATCAGCCTCTAACAGTTCATTAGTATTGATATGAAGTAGTATCCATAGTATGGCTTCTATCAGCCTCTATCACTTCATTAGTAATGAAGCTAAGCTGAGCAGGAAATGGTCTGGAGGTTATACCTGAGTTGTGCAATGAAACCAAACTATTTGCCAAGGGGTGACATTGAGTTTTGTAAACTGAAGCGGTGAAGCAATTCTTTTCTTAATTCTCCCAAGAAAACTACATACATCATTTTTTATATTTTCGATGCAATAGTATAATGTCTTTAAATCCCGGAAAACTGCATTAAATAATTTGAAGTAATAATTGAGATATTGCTATTTTTATTGAAAAGAATTTGGAAAAGGCACCGGCAACGCGGGCATATTTTGCGCCTATTTTTTAATTCAAAACAGTAGAATGTCAACGGCACAGTTATTAAAAATGTCAACGGCACATTCAAAAAATAATCGGAACATTGCTCGGCCATTTCTATAAACATTTTCCCCGGTGAATTACTTTATGAAAAGCAAGACCGGTAAGTAACACTTAAAAGGTAGATATACGCAATTATCAATATAATATATTATTAATTTCGTATTTAATTATGATAAATTGAAGGAATCAGAAGAAGAATTATTGAAAAAAGTATGCTTAATGTTTTTGCTCCGTATGTACAAACAAAAATGGCAGCGCCCACAGTCCAGCCTCCACAGTCACATCGTGAGATGATTGTGTCTGTATCTGTATTTGTATCTTTAAGGTACTAGAAAGGTCTCAATAATAAGTATTTACTTCCGGGTGAGAGAGCTTAAGAGTTTACGTAAGTATTTATTTAGTTAGTTATTCTTTGAACGATGATAGGTACAGCTGTACTCGAGAACCGACCTAACTAGGGTGCTGTAGGCTGTGAGTTTGAGCGACGGAGGACATTGTCTTAGGTTTCGTCATAGAAATCCCAAAGTGGAATTCGCTTTCTTTGTCGTTTTGCATATATGCGAGTCCCATTTAAGTTTTTTGTTAATGGTTACGCCAAGGTATGGCTTTTCTTCAACCTTTTCCAGAATGGTGCCTCCACGTTGGTACCTGTATGTACTTTGTGTTCAGTTCTCCAGAGATAAAATCGTGCAGTAATTTTACAAACAACTGGAAGCATAACGACCTGTATATGATGAAAATGATACTGTTCTTTATTTTGCAGTAAGAATCGTTATATTTATTGAAGCCCTGATATATACATCATAATCATAATGAGGGTCAGGCTCAGAAGTTCTGTGTAGCTGGTATATCTATCTTCTCACACTGCAACAACCTCTTGCAAGGATTACGTACATACCGTATGATCATTTGAACCTGAACAGCTGAAGCACAGGGGCTTGTCTTCAAAGGGGTACAGGGGTACGGTGCCTAGTAAATACCAGATGGGGTCTTCATATAAACTTTTGTACTGTTTTATTTGTTACAGGTTACGTAAATACTGTGACATAGCGAAATTTCAACAACAGCAGGTAAGCTTAAGGAACGTGTTTTATTCCGAACAAGCATGTGCATATTCAATGTACACATAACTTGGGCAACTTCTACCATCAAATGTCTCAATATAGTTTTCATATATAATACCATGTAAGTCTTGAAAGATTTGTGTTTCAAAAAGTTCACACAATCATCTGAATGTATTTTCGTTCAAATGTACTTACAGTAAAATTACTGTTTGGAGAAAAAAGACAACTATTTTAATCTTGTCATTCCACATTAAATAGAATGCTTGTCATTATAGCAATCATATAAAGTAGATGTCCTTTAGGCCATCCTTAAAAAATATATTGTTTGCCGTGCTCCTATCTATTCACTTAAAATTGCAGCTATCCAAACTGTTTTATTGACTTCCAAAGCATTTTTTCATGATTCCTTTTTAATGACTGTGCATTTGACAAAAAAAAACGATTAGCTACCTACCCGCGTGAAAAATACTGGGTTGGAGCACAGCAAACAAATATTTTTTTAAGGATGTCCTTTATACATAACAGCCAAGCATAGTATTGTTTTGATTGGATATATATGTACTGGAAAACAATATATTGACCTGAATGCGGACGTATGCGACAATCTATCCCACCTGGATAAGCATAAAATAATGATTTTGGGACTCAATTTAAATCAGCAATTGGTATTTTAATTAAATTTCACACTTAACATCCCATATCTGTTAACTGATCATTAGATGCTTTATGTTAAAAATATAAATTATGTATTTAACAGTATTTTAGTGGTAAGTAAAAATACATAGTCATGTGCTTCATATTTTAAAGTACGTTGAATACTTTTTTGTAATATTACAGATAGATGATTTTGGGTGGAGAATTTTGATCACTGAAATTTAAAGGTCGGAATTGGGGTCAGAAACATTAATGAAAGCCTAACTCCTATACGAATTGCACCTGAGTCTGCTTCCCGGGTAGTACAAGTACTGCCGAAACCGAGGGTTGATTTTTGGAAAAAAATCAGGTCGAGTTGGGGATCAAACCTGCACTATCCACTACATTACCGCCTGTTTAAAATGAAACCTACCTGTAGACTGTTGAGAAGTAGAAGGTGACATTCATGGTCGTCTGTAATTTTGCCATTTTACCCACTGCAACAAAGATGTAGAGAGGTATACCGGTACTGGTTTCATAATGACCATCCATAGATAAAGTTTTGTCTAGCCTGTGGTCCCCTTCTTAATGCACAGATCTCTTTTAAATTTTTCATAGTTGTTGCCAATGGATATTAATTAAATGAGTGTACAATTATTGAATAAAAGTTTTCCAATTGTGGGTCTATTCAAGTCCGCTTCATGATGACAGTTTAAATTTTACAAATTTAATATTTAAAAACAAACATTTTGAAGCTAGAATTACTCTAAGACTTAAAAATAAAAAGAATTGTGAACTATCATAATTAATGTACAGTGCTTAAATGTAGCTTCAAAGTTCATCCTAATAATACAATGAAGTACATCTATCTTTATGATGAAACCTCTCTCGATGAATACTCAAAATTATACTTTCCATTCTTATATAATTTACAATATATATTCAGATGAAAGAATATTTATGATGTTATTTTTTATATATATAAAATGGGAGTGTACATGTATCTAGCAACCAATTTAATGTCATTGTTTGAATAGCAACTTTGTTCACAATCATGTTGAGTAACCGCAGTCATGCATATTTCCATGATTGCCACATTGCGTGAAACGTAATGTCCTACAAGCAAAGCAATATCAAGGTGCAGTTGAAATGCAAACTGGTACTTTTTAGCACTACTCAACTTCATAAATCTACAACTCACTGAATGGAAACTAAATGGGGTTTTGAAGATTTTGAAAAACTAAGTTAAAATTTGCTTTATGTTTGTCTTATTTGTATACCTAACATTTAAAACAGGTCTACTTCATTTCACAATTAAAAGCCTTTATAGGAAAAATTAATGGAAGCCTATAAATTTGTCCAAGGTCAGACTTGAACTGACATCTCACTTGTACTTTCTTGTACTACAAAGACTTTTTCCATGATAGACTTCTTGTGTCAAGCTAAAAAGTATTACCGGTACCTCTTTTCTGTATATATAATATCTATAATAAAAACATATTAAATAATGATACACAGAAGTTAAAGAACAAATTATTTTAAACCACTCTATAATTAATATAAACACAAACAAACCATGTCTTTTTTTTCTTTAAGAGTAAACACTTGTTGAGAGTACAGTGTACGCCTTTAAGATTAATGTATAAAATACACATCAATCTGTATCAGTATGGTTTATTGAGGATGGCTATGGGGTGAATAAATCAGACATAGAATTTTTTGAGTGATCAAATTGAAAAAGAAATCATCTGCATATGTTTACTGAACCTGTCCTACTGAACAAAGATATACTATCATATATATTTTTCAAAAATATCAGTTGTATATCATAATATCAAGTGCCCAATGAAAGTAAACAAACGAGTATTTAAAATATTGTTTTGTGATAAAATTATCTTGTTTTAGTTTTTAACTTATTCAGTTTATATTGAATGTGAAACAAGTTCTAACAACAATACAACAATACAACAATACAAATACTGAAGTCGTCCTTGGAAGACTCGGTACTATGCATCAATGTGCGGATTAAACATCTTGCTCAAGGACATCACACATGTATATGACTGGGGATCCGCGACCCTTCAATCCTGGGTTTAATGGATCATGCGCTCCACTTTTAATATTTAGAGACCTCATAGCTTACTAGTGTACTAGTCATACAGTATTCACTTGCATTTAGTAACCTAGTGCGACATATTGCACGTCTCTTCGGAGCCTTTTAAAGATTTTTTTTATTTTGCGTCTCCCGTATGGACAGCAGATCAGATATCGAAATAATAAAAAAAATGTCCATTCATGCCTTATTGAGGGTCTATTAGTTTTTGCATATGCCATATGGGCCATTTATTTTTTTGCATATGCCATATAGGCAAAATATTTTTTCAGGTTATTGATTTTTGCCATAAGCTATTTGAAAATTGAATTAAAATTCTAATACTTTTTTTTTCTACTTTAAGTATTTTTATCTATTTTGATATATTTCCAAGCCTCTTTAAGATCCATACACGATCTTAGGATCACCACTGTACGCCAAAAAGTTACATTTGATTACCTTTACTACAGTTTGACCATTTTCGTACTCAAAATTAGAGATATACATACAATTAGAGACTCGCAATCTTTTATTATATCTTTATTTTCTTCATATAAAAAAATATTTTTTTGCATATGCCATATGAGGCCATTTATATTTTGCATATGTCATATGGGTACCAACACCCCCCCCCCCCCCACACACACACACCCTTACAGACCCTCCTTGTTTAATCAGGCTATTAGTAACCTTGCTGTAATTAGCATACTGCACTTCTTTTGGAGCAAACTATTCCAGTTTTCAGACAAATTATTTGATATTTTGCATATGCATATATTACGTACATCATGTGCAGATGTGCACGACACTAATGTTGTGATGCCGCCTTAATTAGGTCTAGTTTAAGTTGTTTTAGTCAGGTCGTAACTCTTTATATCATATTGGTTGTTTAAAAACTTCTGGCAACTTTTTTATAAATCACAAAAATCTATGTCTTCGCTTGTAGAACCAGTTAGAAACATATGTTACGAATGAAGTATTTTTTTCACTGTGAGTTTTTCTATGTAAATGATATTATTAATTACATATATTTCACGTATTTGATAAATTCATCGACATATATATTATTTTGTGTGTGTGTGTGTGTGTGTGTGAGCGCACGCGTGCGTGCGTGCGTTCGTGCGTGCGTGTGTGCTGTATATGATAAATATTTATAATAAAGACATATATTTATTTCCCATTGATATAATGGATAAAGGTATGTCTTGTATTACAGTTTAACCACAAATAATAATAATGTACTACCAGTAGTTACAAACAAATACCATCATAATTATTTGATTGTTACATCTGATCATGGCGTGAATCACTATGAAGTTCAAGCATTGATCTATGTGAGGTACAAAAACACTGGACAAAGTTTGGTACGAAATTGTAGTGGTACGGAACCTAGATGTAATTGGTCTGTGATATTATTATAAAAACTGTTTCATGTAAGTGCAATCTTATTTTTTTATACCGACAAAAATGATGACATAACATACCATAACCAGATGTTATTTTTTGCAGAAATGGCACCTTCTTGGCTGGTGAATTTTTCAAAAATATTTTCGAAAAAAACACAAAAAAAACCTTCTTTCACAAAAATACAGATCTATCTATCCTACCATTCACCGTAATGTTATAGTCTAGAATGCACATTATTTTTTACCTGCTACTTTTGTTGTTTTTTACGTATAGAATGTTAGCTTTTGCTCAACTTCGCTATCGTTTGCAATCGAAGACTCCATTTTCTGATCATGTGATCGAAAGTAGTTCAAAATAGTGACGAAATATGCCGGAACATCATTTCCGTAAACGTTCGAAATAACGTTATTTCGAACGTTTACGGAAATGGCCGAACGATGTACATTCTAGACTACAGATCACTATAACATCGCTCTTGTCAAGGACGATGATAATGATGATGCTGATGCTGCTGATGATGATTATTTAACGGAGAAATTCAAATCTTGTTGTTGTAGTGTGTGTTTCTCATAATCGAGATATACCACAGAGCGTGGGGCTCATAGATAATATAAGATGTTTCTAGTTCTACGATTTAATAGGCACTGATCAATGATACTGATAAAAGGCGGGAATATATTGAGCATGCGCAGTGAACATAGTATAGTTAATAATACATGTATAGCATAATACAACACTTGTGGAACAACGCTTTTGTCCATTCCCATGTGCACACGACGTTAATTAATTCAAAATCTATTCGTTTGATAAATTTAGTTACCTACCGTTACTTTATAACATCCCACCAGAGGGCAGTTAACGCAAATATGGTGGAAAAAGAAAGTATTTTCTGTCAGGCAAGGCTGAGTAATCGATAAATAATCTTCTTACGACAACAAATCGTGTTCAACAAGAAAAAAAAGACATACACCCCTATAAGAAATCATATTGGGAGGTTTTAACGGTAATGACAACTTCTGAAGCGGCCTAAATACATCCGGATATGATAAAATATTTTTCGACAATGTCTTGTTTTTAGCCTTTAGGAAATTAAAAGGTAATCTGACAGCATTTCATTGTTTATCCTCTGTAACTGTTTTTAGGCTTTCTGATCGTCTTTAGCCCTAGATGGCGTAGCAACGACTCTATCTATTCTAAACAAACAAACAAATGGTGCCTTTCAGGACCTTGAGTCCTTTAATTTTTTCTGTACCTTTAAATAACATTTAGACATTAAAAACTCCATGTTATAATCTGAAAGAAACAATATTATTTTATAATAGTCAAGATTTAGATACTTAGATTTACTTAATGAACTTTTGATTACCGGTATATTTGTAGATATCATATTCTAATGCTTGGTCAATTTCAGGTAACCATGGCATATGGAGGCAGTGGTGGCATGTACTCGGGAGGTAAGGATATAAAAAACAAGACTGGTGATTTATAATATTGATTACACTTGTAAGCTGACTGGTGAAACCAAGAAGAGTGACAGAAAAAATAATGAGATATGCAATACAGATATACACACATTTTCTGATTTCAAAACACTTTTTTTCATGGTATGGTCATTTTTTATCTAATGTTGGAAAGAAAAAATCGCTAATTGTTTTGATTTACATTTCAGGTGGCAGTTTCACTACCTCATGTTTAGATGACATTCCTTTCAAACTGGGTCCCAAGTTTGTTCCACCAATAAAGGTATGTCCTGTCCAGTTTTCCCTTTCTTTGTGGCACTATGATCTAAATGCTTTCAAGCATTTTTATACAAATATCAAATGTTCTTGAGTGATCACGTGATCAACTGTTAACAACTAAACTGTTGTTGCTGGAATAAAAGCTTGCTATCACTGCACGTGAGTCAAATTTTGTATGTTGCTATTAACTTTTTTACTGAATCACTTTCAAGTACAAAAATGGGGTTTGATCCTCCGCCACAACTGTGGCAATGTCCTTCAGAAGACACTTCCACATATGCTTGGTAATAGTTCTTCCTAGGAAATCTTCGATTGTGTTTTGTATAAGTTGTAATAACTTGTTTCACAATTGAAGTAAACTAAATGAGTTCAAACGAAATACAAAAATGTCAACAACAAAAAATATGCAGTAGATAAATAGCTTAGCTGATCATCTGTTGTTTACTTTGTAGAGTATCAGTATTTTATTATCATTTTAAGCACTAGCAGATGGGTAAAAGTTGACAAGTATATTTAAGTTGATTGATAATCCAGTTCTAGAACCAGCATATGATCCTCCTAAAATAATCAAATATACCTGTATTATATTCTAAAAGTGTCCAAGTGTTTTTATCCATTATGTTTCTTTAACACTTTGAAATGATTAGGGGGATCAGCAAATCATATAGAGAAAGCAGCTGAACCAAGTGTATCAGTATAATAATTATATGTATTTTCACTGGTATACATATTTTTTGTAAGAATTTTGAAAATTTTATGGAGTTCAGTACATCCACATTTTCTGCCAGTAAAACAAACCCTTAACTGATATCATAACTTAAGTATGCAATAGAAAAGGTTCTTGTTGATGTTTGTATATATCTATATCCATTTCAGATTGTACGGAGTTCAGTACACCCACATTTTCTGCCAGTAAAACAAACCCTTTACTGACATCATAACTTAAGTATGCAATAGAAAAGGTCCTTGTTGATGTTTGTATATATCTATATCCATTTCAGATTGTACTTCCACCGGGTTTAGATTTATGCACACCATCGCGATCCACAGCTCTCAGTGCAGAGGTATGTAGTATAACTGTAGGCTTGTACTCACAGCAACAACACTACCCACAAACATTTCACAGTCTAATCAGGATTTTACATTAGTCATTGTCAGTATTTATTAAATAATAATAGAATGCTCCAAAAATAAGGATGTATTATAGAAATGCGTTTTAATTCAGAAAGTTAATTGTTGACAGCAAACATTACTCTGAAGCGATAAACTGTTTTGGTGGGAATAAGGCCCAGTTGGCACAAAAACATTTGTATCATGAAGGAATATATTTTCTATTTAAATGGAAAAAGCCATGAATAATTCTTTTTCTTAAATAACAAACATGTTGAATAACCCTTTACTTTATAGATACGCGTTTTCCTGCACCAGTCACAGAAGGCCTTTGAAAACAGTGCAGGAAGTGTTCAGGTAACGAGCAATCTGAACACTTCCTGCACTGTTTTCCACTCTGTCTGTTAATCTAAACATAATTCACCCATTGCTGATACAGGGTGAATTAATGCTTTCAATATTAGAGGTGTCGAAAGGCGTCTTTATGAAGTAAAGGGATAACTATCTTACCTTAATTCATTGTTATATATATTTTACCACATTTGCTTTTGAGACATTGGAGTTAACATCACGATGCGAGAAATTTTATCTTGGCCCAAGGTTAAGATGGGATGTAACACACTGGTAAACTAACAGTTACCCTTATCCTGTATGTATGAATACAAAAGCCTTGATTAATTAAACTGATTATATGCAATTTTTATGTTAAAGTTCATGTTCATTAGATATAATTTTTTCAAGCTTCTAAAGTTTGATTCGATATACCTGACCATATAGGATATCTATGGTTTGAGTTATGGCCCTTCCATCATCAATATTTATATTTTAATAAATGATCTTACATACACTCTAGCACAACACTTACATGGTATTTAAAGTTATATTAGATAAGAAATCAGCCAAGTTTTTTTAACTAGTCAGTTCACATAATTTATGGCTAACACAGTAATATTATAACCATGACATCTCTGACAATTTTGCCATGATGGTATTTGGGTTATTGCTCATGAATCATCAAAAATTTCATTATTTGGCCTTGTTTGTACTTTATAACTCTCATTCTTCAGTTGATCTTAACCAAATTTACACAAACTATACATTAAGTTTTGTAAACCCTAAGATCTCACACAGTTATTTAACCTGCCAAATCCGAAATTGACATTAATAAATACATATTTGTTTTATCAACCAATTACAACTGTATCAATTATTCCAAAAACACCTGGATATTTGCAATTCCAATCACTTGCATATTTATGAATACAATCAATGGCATCTATCCTTTATTTACGGTGCCACTCAAATCAATCAAACATTTAAAACAATTTCTGTCTGTTTGACATTTCTAATCACATAATTATATGTACATGTATTTATTTATTCCATCATTTTGCTCCTTTTTTTCAGCATTCCTTCGAACATTTGCCATTTCAATCACTCATAAATTTACAAAATTTCTGATTACTGAGAAATTTTCAATCACAAAGTTATTTACTCCATCTTTTACTATTGCAGTATTCCTTTGAGGTGGAGGAAGCTGTGTTGAAATGGTCAGCTGAACGGGTGAGACAGCATGAGGAGCAGCTGCAGCATGAATTGCAACGGCAGGCCACGTTACGTAACCATGCAGAAAACAAATCTAATAGATAGTGAAGAGGAGACCAAGGATCAGCAACCTATCTATGAGAAAATGCCTCAGGGGAGGAAACTCTGTATGAAAATACAGTCGATTGTTAAAGACTGATAAAGGCCATACTATGAATATTACTTTACCTCAGTACTAATATACTGTTAGAGACTGATAGAGACCATACTATGGACACTACTTAACCTTAGTACTAATGAACTGTAAGAGGCTTATAGAGGCCATAATATGGATATTATTTTACCTCAGTACTAATGGACTGTTTAAGGCTGATAGAGGCCATACTATGGACACTACTTAGCCTAAGTACTAATGGACTGTTAAAGGCTGATAGAGGCCATACTATGGACACTACTTATCCTCAGTACTAAAGGACTGTTAAATGCTGATAGAGGCCATACTATGGACACTACTTAACCTTAGTACTAATGAACTGTAAGAGGCTTATAGAGGCCATAATATGGATATTACTTTACCTCAGTACTAATGGACTGTTAAAGGCTGATAGAGGCCATACTATGGACACTACTTAGCCTCAGTACTAATGGACTGTTAAAGGCTGATAGAGGCCATACTATGGATATTACTTTACCTCAGTACTAATGGACTGTAAGAGACTGATAGAGGCCATACTATTGACACTATTTAACTTAAGTACTAATGCACTGAAAGAGGCTTATAGAGGCCATAATATGGATATTACTTTACCTCAGTACTAATGGACTGTTTAAGGCTGATAGAGGCCATACTATGGATACTACTTAGCCTAAGTACTAATGGACTGTTAAAGGCTGATAGAGGCCATATTATGGACACTACTTAGCCTCAGTACTAATGGACTGTTAAAGGCTGATAGAGGCCATACTATGGACACTACTTAGCCTCAGTACTTATGGACTATAAGAGGCTGATAGAGACCCTACTTAAGAAACTATTTTGCCTCAGAACTAGTGGACTGTAAAAGGCTGAGAGAGGCCATACTATGGACACTACTTAGCCTCAGTACTAATGGACTGTTAAAGGCTGTAAGAGGCTTATAGAGGCCATAATATGGATATTACTTTACCTCAGTACTAATGGACTGTAAGAGACTGATAGAGGCCATGCTATGGACACTACTTAACTTAAGTACTAATGCACTGAAAGAGGCTTATAGAGGCCATAATATGGATATTACTTTACCTCAGTACTAATGGACTGTTTAAGGCTGATAGAGGCCATACTATGGATACTACTTAGCCTAAGTACTAATGGACTGTTAAAGGCTAATAGAGGCCATATTATGGACACTACTTAGCCTCAGTACTAATGGACTGTTAAAGGCTGGTAGAGGCCATACTATGGACACTACTTAGCCTCAGTACTTATGGACTATAAGAGGCTGATAGAGACCCTACTTAAGAAACTATTTTGCCCCTGAACTAGTGGACTGTAAAAGGCTGATAGAGGCCATAATATGGACACTACTTAGCCTCAGTACTAATGGACTGTTAAAGGCTGATAGAGTCCATACTATGGACACTACTTAACCTTAGTACTAATGAACTGTAAGAGGCTTATAGAGACCATAATATGGATATGACTTTACCTCAGTACTAATGGACTGTTAAAGGCTGATAGAGGCCATACTATGGATATTACTTTACCTCAGTACTAATGGACTGTTAGAGACTGATAGAGGCCATACTATGGACACTACTTAACCTTAGTACTAATGAACTGTAAGAGGCTGATAGAGGCCATCCATAGTATCCATAATTTACAGTTGAACTTACAAATGCATCAAATAGCTGACAAATAGTTTTTGTTTTTATATGTTTGGGAGTCTTTGCCAATAGAATGTTTAAAACACTTAGATCATTACCTGCTAAAAATTCATGGTTAAGGGAAAATTACAGGTGTAATTTAAAACTGTTCCGAGATAATAAAAATACTATTGATAAAATATTTCCACATAAATTGTATGCCATATTTCATTTTATATTTTGACACTACTAAATGTTAGTAAATAATGATATGTATTTTGGACCGAACGCCTCTATTTACGAAATAAAGGATTTGTATTGTATTTGTATTTGTAATTATGGACTTTTTAGATGTGCAATATGATGTGCTATGCACCAGAAAAATTGATATTGACCGAGGCGGTGGCCATAACTGTTTTGTAATATAAAATGTAAATAAATGAATTCTGATTCTTACTATAGCCTATAATACCCATCCACGCACCTCCGGCACGTCTTTTTTTGGAACCGGCCCAGACTACCCAAGGTGGCGGATGATAAAAATGCTCAAAAATAGGTGGCTACTTACATGTGATTATCCGACAAATGTAACGTAAATATTCGGATGCTTTGTTGGTGTGACTTCGGGCATAGTGCCACCATTGCAAAAAGGAAGTGCTTCCGTGGGGTAGTCGCATAATGGCGGTTATAAATAATCCTCAATTCTTCTTCTTTAAAAATGCATTTTCCTTATTTTTAATGCTCATTTTTTTATTTGAATGGCATTATTGATGTATCTTGAACATTTTGATAGCATTGTCATGTTTGAATTGTGAATTTAGAAAATAAAAATGATGCTTGGAAATAGGGGTATGAATTCATGATTTCGGAAGTCTACTTTCACTTTGTCACCAGTGTACACACTGAGCAGAAAAAAATCTCTTATATGACACATGACCCCTATTTTTCTCATCATATTTTGATAGTGCGGAGGTTGACAAACAGTAAAATGTAGGTTTCACTTCTTTCATTTGGGACCCTCTATGAATGACAAGCCTTCAAACTTTTATTATTTACTATAGAATAAAGAACAAAAATCAATGGTGGGGTTACACCTTCGGAATAGGCAGAAGAAGTACCCGCATGTACAAGTTCATCAACAAATGAAACATAACTGTTGCAATTACGTCCTAAAACAGCCAGTCGATCGAGTTTTGTAAACTGAAGCGGTGAAGCAATTCTTTTCTTAATTCTCCCAAGAAAACTACATACATCATTTTTTATATTTTCGATGCAATAGTATAATGTCTTTAAATCCCGGAAAACTGCATTAAATAATTTGAAGTAATAATTGAGATATTGCTATTTTTATTGAAAAAAATTTGGAAAAGGCACCGGCAACGCGGGCATATTTTGCGCCTATTTTTTAATTCAAAACAGTAGAATATCAACGGCACAGTTATTAAAAATGTCAACGGCACATTCAAAACATAATCGGAACATTGCTCGGCCATTTCTATAAACATTTTCCCCGGTGAATTACTTTATGAAAAGCAAGACCGGTAAGCAACACTTAAAAGGTAGATATACGCAATCATCAATATAATATATTATTAATTTCGTATTTAATTATGATAAATTGAAGGAATCAGAAGAAGAATTATTGAAAAAAGTATGCTTAATGTTTTTGCTCCGTATGTACAAACAAAAATGGCTGCGCCCACAGTCACATCGTGAGATGATTGTGTCTGTATCTGTATCTGTATCTTTAAGGCACTGGAAAGGTCTCAATAATAAGTATTTACTTCCGGATGAGAGAGCTTAAGAGTTTACGTAAGTATTTATTTAGTTAGTTATTGTTTGAACGATGATAGGTCTGGCGTTGTTGCTTTCATGTTTGGTAGCGATTTCCAATCCTTGGTGGTCTGTTGGAAGAAGGAATATTGATACAGTTTCGTGTTGCACTGAAAATGTTTATAGTTTGTGCTATTACCACTTCTTGTTCTCGAACTAACTTCGGTGAGATAGTCGCCTACAGGTACAGCCACCAAGCCTTAACAATTTTGTAGAAAAGGACAAACCGATGATCACGTCGCCGCACTTTTAGAATATCTAGACTCAGGTTATCTAGCATGGAGGTCGCACTACTGTGTCGGCTGTAGTTGGAGCAGATGAATCTTGCAGCGCGCCGTTGTAACTTCTCCAGTGCTGAGATGTTTTTTTGTAGATAGTTGTCCCAGATGGTACAGCTGTACTCGAGAACCGACCTAACTAGGGTGCTGTAGGCTGTGAGTTTGAGCGACGGAGGACATTGTCTTAGGTTTCGTCATAGAAATCCCAAAGTGGAATTCGCTTTCTTTGTCGTTTTGCATATATGCGAGTCCCATTTAAGTTTTTTGTTAATGGTTACGCCAAGGTATGGCTTTTCTTCAACCTTTTCCAGAATGGTGCCTCCACGTTGGTACCTGTATGTACTTTGTGTTCAGTTCTCCAGAGATAAAATCGTGCAGTAATTTTACGTTCAAAGATAAACAAACAACTGGAAGCATAACGGCCTGTCTATGATGAAAATGATACTGTTCTTTATTTTGCAGTAAGAATCGTTATATTTATTGAAGCCCTGATATATACATCATAATCATATTGAGGGTCAGACTCAGAAGTTCTGTGTAGCTGGTATATCTATCTTCTCACACTGCAACAACCTCTTGCAAGGATTACGTACATACCGTATGATCATTTGAACCTGAACAGCTGAAGCACAGGGGCTTGTCTTCAAAGGGGTACAGGGGTACGGTGCCTAGTAAATACCAGATGGGGTCTTCATATAAATTTTTGTACTGTTTTATTTGTTACAGGTTACGTAAATACTGTGACATAGCGAAATTTCAACAACAGCAGGTAAGCTTAAGGAACGTGTTTTATTCCGAACAAGCATGTGCATATTCAATGTACACATAACTTGGGCAACTTCTACCATCAAATGTCTCAATATAGTTTTCATATATAATACCATGTAAGTCTTGAAAGATTTGTGTTTCAAAAAGTTCACACAATCATCTGAATGTATTTTCGTTCAAATATACTTACAGTAAAATTACTGTTTGGAGAAAAAAGACAACTATTTTAATCTTGTCATTCCACATTAAATAGAATGCTTGTCATTATAGCAATCATATAAAGTAGATGTCCTTTAGGCCATCCTTAAAAAATATATTGTTTGCCGTGCTCCTATCTATTCACTTAAAATTGCAGCTATCCAAACTGTTTTATTGACTTCCAAAGCATTTTTTCATGATTCCTTTTTAATGACTGTGCATTTGACAAAAAAAACGATTAGCTACCTACCCGCGTGAAAAATACTGGGTTGGAGCACAGCAAACAAATATTTTTTTAAGGATGTCCTTTATACATAACAGCCAAGCATAGTATTGTTTTGATTGGATATACATGTACTGGAAAACAATATATTGACCTGAATGCGGACGTATGTGACAATCTATCCCACCTGGATAACTATAAAATAATGATTTTGGGACTCAATTTAAATCAGCAATTGGTATTTTAATTAAATTTCACACTTAACATCCCATATCTGTTAACTGATCATTAGATGCTTTATGTTAAAAATATAAATTATGTATTTAACAGTATTTTAGTGGTAAGTAAAAATACATAGTCATGTGCTTCATATTTTAAAGTACGTTGAATACTTTTTTGTAATATTACAGATAGATGATTTTGGGTGGAGAATTTTGATCACTGAAATTTAAAGGTCGGAATTGGGGTCAGAAACATTAATGAAAGCCTAACTCCTATACGAATTGCACCTGAGTCTGCTTCCCGGGTAGTACAAGTACTGCCGAAACCGAGGGTTGATTTTTGAAAAAAATCAGGTCGAGTTGGGGATCAAACCTGCACTATCCACTACATTACCGCCTGTTTAAAATGAAACCTACCTGTAGACTGTTGAGAAATAGAAGGTGACATTCATGGTCGTCTGTAATTTTGCCATTTTACCCACTGCAACAAAGATGTAGAGAGGTATACCGGTACTGGTTTCATAATGACCATCCATAGATAAAGTTTTGTCTAGCCTGTGGTCCCCTTCTTAATGCACAGATCTCTTTTAAATTTTTCATAGTTGTTGCCAATGGATATTAATTAAATGAGTGTACAATTATTGAATAAAAGTTTTCCAATTGTGGGTCTATTCAAGTCCGCTTCATGATGACAGTTTAAATTTTACAAATTTAATATTTAAAAACAAACATTTTGAAGCTAGAATTACTCTAAGACTTAAAAATAAAAAGAATTGTGAACTATCATAATTAATGTACAGTGCTTAAATGTAGCTTCAAAGTTCATCCTAATAATACAATGAAGTACATCTATCTTTATGATGAAACCTCTCTCGATGAATACTCAAAATTATACTTTCCATTCTTATATAATTTACAATATATATTCAGATGAAAGAATATTTATGATGTTATTTTTTATATATATAAAATGGGAGTATACATGTATCTAGCAACCAATTTAATGGCATTGTTTGAATAGCAACTTTGTTCACAATCATGTTGAGTAACCGCAGTCATGCATATTTCCATGATTGCCACATTGCGTGAAACGTAATGTCCTACAAGCAAAGCAATATCAAGGTGCCGATGAAATGCAAACTGGTACTTTTTAGCACTACTCAACTTCATAAATCTACACCTCACTGAATGGAAACTAAATGGGGTTTTGAAGATTTTGAAAAACTAAGTTAAAATTTGCTTTATGTTTGTCTTATTTGTATACCTAACATTTAAAACAGGTCTACTTCATTTCACAATTAAAAGCCTTTATAGGAAAAATTAATGGAAGCCTATGAATTTGTCCAAGGTCAGACTTGAACTGACATCTCACTTGTACTTTCTTGTACTACAAAGACTTTTTCCATGATAGACTTCTTGTGTCAAGCTAAAAAGTATTACCGGTACCTCTTTTCTGTATATATAATATCTATAATAAAAACATATTAAATAATGATACACAGAAGTTAAAGAACAAATTATTTTAAACCACTCTATAATTAATATAAACACAAACAAACCATGTCATTTTTTTTTCTCAAAGAGTAAACATTTGTTGCGAGCACATTGTACGCCTTTAAGATTAATGTATAAAATACACATCAATCTGCATCAGTATGGTTTATTGAGGATGGCTATGGGGTGAATAAATCAGACATATAGAATTTTTTGAGTGATCAAATTAAAAAAGAAATCATCTGCATATGTTTACTGAACCTGTCCTACTGAACAAAGATATACTATCATATATATTTTTTCAAAAATATCAGTTGTATATCATAATATCAAGTGCCCAATGAAAGTAAACAAACGGATATTTAAAATATTGTTTTGTGATAAAATTATCTTGTTTTAGTTTTTAACTTATTCTGTTTATATTGAATGTGAAACAAGTTCTAACAACAATACAAATATTGAAGTCGTCCTTGGAAGACTCAGTACTATGCATCAATGTGCAGATTAAACATCTTGCTCAAGGACATCACACATATATATATGACTGGGGATCCACGACCCTTCAATCCTGGGTTTAATGGATCATGCGCTCCACTTTTAATATTTAGAGAACTCATAGCTTACTAGTGTACTAGTCATACAGTATTCACTTGCATTTAGTAACCTAGTGCGACATATTGCACGTCTCTACGGACTCTTAAAGATTTTTTTTATTTTGCGTCTCCCGTATGGACAGCAGATCTGATATCAAAATAATAAAAAAACCTGTCCATTCATGCCTTATTGAGGGTCTGTTAGTTTGTTTTTTTTGCATATGCCATATGGGCCATTTATTTTTTTGCATATGCCATATAGGCAAAATATTTTTTCAGGTTATTGATTTTTGCCATAAGCTATTTGAAAATTGAATTAAAATTCTAATACTTTTTTTCTATTTTGAGTCTTTTTATCTGTTTTGATATATTTCCAAGCCTCTTTAAGATCCTTACACGATCTTAAAATCACCACTGTACGCCAAAAAGTTACCTTTAATTACCTTTACTACAGTTTGACCATTTTCGTACTCAAAATTAGAGATAAACATACAATTAGAGACTCGCAATCTTTTATCATATCTTTATTTTCTTCATATAAAAAAATATTTTTTGCATATGTCATATGAGGCCATTTATATTTTGCATATGTCATATGGGTACCAATCGCACCCCCCCCCCCCCCCCCCTGCCACACACACACCCTTACAGACCCTCCTTGTTTAATCAGGCTATTAGTAACCTTGCTGTAATTAGCATACTGCACTTCTTTTGGAGCAAACTATTCCAGTTTTCATGCAAATTATTTGATATTTTGCATATGCATATATTACGTACATCATGTGTAAATGTGCACGACACTAATGTTGTGATGCCGCCTTAATTAGGTCTAGTTTAAGTTGTTTTAGTCAGGTCATAATTCTGTATATCATACTGGTTGTTTAAAAACTTCTGGCAACTTTTATAAATCTCAAAATTCTTCGCTTGTAGAACCAGTTAGAAACATACGTTACGAATGAAGTATTTAGTCCAAAGACAATCCACATGGCCATTGTGCAGTGGTTTGGCTGAGTTTTGACTGTGAGTTTTTCTATGTAAATGTTATTATTAATTACATATATTTCACGTACTTGATAAATTCATCGACATATATATTATTGTGTGTGTGTGCGTGCGTGCGTGCGTGCGTGCGTGCGTGCGTGTTGTATATGATGAATATTTATAATAAAGACATATATTTATTTCCCATTGATATAATGGATAAAAGTATGTCTTGTATTACAGTTTAACCACAAATAATAATAATCCACTACCAGTAGTTACAAACAAATACCATCATAATTATTTGATTGTTACATCTGATCATGGCGTGAATCACTATGAAGTTCAAGCATTGATCTATGTGAGGTACAAAAACTCTGGACAAAGTTTGGTACGAAATTGTAGTGGTACGGAACCTAGATGTAATTGGTCTGTGATATTATTATAAAAACTGTTTCATGTAAGTGCAATCTAACTTTTTTATACCGACAAAAATGATGACATAACATACCAACCAGATGTTATTTTTTGCAGAAATGGCACCTTTTTGGCTGGTGAATTTTCGAAAATATTTTGGAAAAAAACCCACAAAAAACCTTCTTTCACAAAAATACAGATCTATCTATCCTACCATTCACCGCAATGTTATAGTCTAGAATGCACATTATTTTTTTACCTGCTACTTTTGTTGTTTTTTACGTATAGAATGTTAGCTTTTGCTCAACTTCGCTATCGTTTGCAATCGAAGACTCCATTTTCTGATCATGTGATCGAAAGTAGTTCAAAATAGTGACGAAATATGCCAATCGTGAAAAATCGGGTATTTCCGTTTCCTCCGTAGAATACACTTGCGTAGCATAAAGGCCGAGGTGATCAGATTGGAAATATGCAGGAACATCATTTCCGTAAACGTTCGAAATAACGTTATTTCGAACGTTTACGGAAATGGCCGAACGATGTACATTCTAGACTACAGATCACTATAACATCGCTCTTGTCAATGACGATGATAATGATGATGCTGATGCTGCTGATGATGATTATTAAACGGAGAAATTCAAATCTTGTTGTTGTAGTGTGTGTTTCTCATAATCGAGATATACCACAGAGCGTGGGGCTCATAGATAATATAAGATGTTTTTAGTTCTACGATTTAATAGGCACTGATCAATGATACTGATAAAAGGCGGGAATATATTGAGCATGCGCAGTGAACATAGTATAGTTAATAATACATGTATAGCATAATACAACACTTGTGGAACAACGCTTTTGTCCATTCCCATGTGCAGACGACGTTAATTAATTCAAAATCTATTCGTTTGATAAATTTAGTTACCTACCGTTACTTTATAACATCCCACCAGAGGGCAGTTAACGCAAATATGGTGGAAAAAGAAAGTATTTTCTGTCAGGCAAGGCTGAGTAATCGATAAATATTCTTCTTACGACAACAAATCGTGTTCAACCAGAAAAAAAAGACATACACACCTATAAGAAATCATATTGGGAGGTTTTAACGGTAATGACAACTTCTGAAGCGGCCTAAATACATCCGGATATGATAAAATATTTTTCGACAATGTCTTGTTTTTAGCCTTTAGGAAATTAAAAGGTAATCTGACAGCATTTCATTGTTTATCCTCTGTAACTGTTTTTAGGCTAACTGATCGTCTTTAGCCCTAGATGGCATAGCAATGACTCTATATATTCTAAACAAACAAACAAATGGTGCCTTTCAGTACCTTGAGTCCTTTAATTTTTTCTGTACCTTTAAATAACATTTAGACATTAAAAACTCCATGTTATAATCTGAAAGAAACAATATTATTTTATAATAGTCAATATTTAGATACTTAGATTTACTTAATGAACTTTTGATTACCTGTATATTTGTAGATATCATATTCTAATGCTTGGTCAATTTCAGGTAACCATGGCATATGGAGGCAGTGGTGGCATGTACTCGGGAGGTAAGGATATAAAAAACAAAACTGGTGATTTATAATATTGATTACACTTGTAAGTTGACTGGTGAAACCAAGAAGAGTGACAGAAAAAATAATGAGATATGCAATACAGATATACACAAATTTTCTGATTTCAAAACACTTTTTTTCATGGTATGGTCACTTTTGATCTAATGTTTGAAAGAAAAAATCGCTAATTATTTTGATTTACATTTCAGGTGGCAGTTTCACTACCTCATGTTTAGATGACATTCCTTTCAAACTGGGTCCCAAGTTTGTTCCACCAATAAAGGTATGTCCTGTCCAGTTTTCCCTTTCTTTGTGGCACTATGATCTAAATGCTTTCAAGCATTTTTATACAAATATCAAATGTTCTTGAGTGATCATGTGATCAACTGTTAACAACTAAACTGTTGTTGCTGGAATAAAAGCTTGCTATCACTGCACGTGAGTCAAATTTTGTATGTTGCTATTAACTTTTTTACTGAATCACTTTCAAGTACAAAAATGGGGTTTGATCCTCCGCCACAACTGTGGCAATGTCCTTCAGAAGACACTTCCACATATGCTTGGTAATAGTTCTTCCTAGGAAATCTTCGATTGTGTTTTGTATAAGTTGTAATAACTTGATTCACAATTGAAGTAAACTAAATGAGTTCAAATGAAATACAAAAATGTCAACAACAAAAAAAATGCAGTAGATAAATAGCTTAGCTGGTCATCTGTTGTTTACTTTGTAGAGTATCAGTATTTTATTATCATTTTAAGCACTAGCAGATGGGTAAAAGTTGACAAGTAAATTTAAATTGATTGATAATCCAGTTCTAGAACCAGCATATGATCCTCCTAAAATAATCAAATATACCTGTATTATATTCTAAAAGTGTCCAAGTGTTTTTATCCATTATGTTTCTTTAACACTTTGAAATGATTAGGGGGATCAGCAAATCATATAGAGAAAGCAGCTGAACCAAGAGTATCAGTATAATAATTATATGTATTTTCACTGGTATACATATTTTTTGTAAGAATTTTGAAAATTTTATGGAGTTCAGTACATCCACATTTTCTGCCAGTAAAACAAACCCTTAACTGATATCATAACTTAAGTATGCAATAGAAAAGGTTCTTGTTGATGTTTGTATATATCTATATCCATTTCAGATTGTACGGAGTTCAGTACACCCACATTTTCTGCCAGTAAAACAAACCCTTTACTGACATCATAACTTAAGTATGCAATAGAAAAGGTCCTTATTGATGTTTGTATATATCTATATCCATTTCAGATTGTACTTCCATCGGGTTTAGATTTATGCACACCATCGCGATCCACAGCTCTCAGTGCAGAGGTATGTAGTATAACTGTAGGCTTGTACTCACAGCAACAACACTACCCACAAACATTTCACAGTCTAATCAGGATTTTACATTAGTCATTGTCAGTATTTATTAAATAATAATAGAATGCTCCAAAAATAAGGATGTATTATAGAAATGCGTTTTAATTCAGAAAGTTAATTGTTGACAGCAAACATTACTCTGAAGTGATAAACTGTTTTGGTGGGAATAAGGCCCAGTTGGCACAAAAACATTGTATCATGAAGGAATATATTTTCTATTTAAATGGAAAAAGCCATGAATAATTCTTTTTCTTAAATAACAAACATGTTGAATAACCCTTTACTTTATAGATACGCGTTTTCCTGCACCAATCACAGAAGGCCTTTGAAAACAGTGCAGGAAGTGTTCAGGTAACGAGCAATCTGAACACTTCCTGCACTGTTTTCCACTCTGTCTGTTAATCTAAACATAATTCACCCATTGCTGATACAGGGTGAATTAATGCTTTCAATATTAGAGGTGTCGAAAGGCGTCTTTATGAAGTAAAGGGATAACTATTTTACCTTAATTTATTGTTATATTTTTTACCACATTTGCTTTTGAGACATTGGAGTTAACATCACGATGCGAGAAATTTTATCTTGGCCCAAGGTTAAGATGGGATGTAACACACTGGTAAACTAACAGTTACCCTTATCCTGTATATATGAATACAAAAGCCTTGATTAATTAAACTGATTATATGCAATTTTTATGTTAAAGTTCATGTTCATTAGATATAATTTTTTCAAGCTTCTAAAGTTTGATTCGATATACCTGACCATATAGGATATCTATGGTTTGAGTTATGGCCCTTCCATCATCAATAATTATATTTTAATAAATGATCTTACATACACTCTAGCACAACACTTACATGGTATTTAAAGTTATATTAGATAAGAAATCAGCCAAGTTTTTTTAACTAGTCAGTTCACATAATTTATGGCTAACACAGTAATATTATAACCATGACATCTCTGACAATTTTGCCATGTTGGTATTTGGGTTATTGCTCATGAATCATCAAATATTTCATTATTTGGCCTTGTTTGTACTTTATAACTCTCATTCTTCAGTTGATCTTAACCAAATTTACACAAACTATACATTAAGTTTTGTAAACCCTAAGATCTCACACAGTTATTTAACCTGCCAAATCCGAAATTGCCATTAATAAATACATATTTGTTTTATCAACCAATTACAACTGTATCAATTATTCCAATAACACCTGGATATTTGCAATTCCAATCAATCACTTGCATATTTATGAATACAATCAATGACATCTATCCTTTATTTACGGTGCCACTCAAATCAATCAAACATTTAAAACAATTTCCGTCTGTTTGACATTTCTAACCACATAATTATATGTACATGTATTTATTTACTCCATCATTTTGCTCCTTTTTTTCAGCATTCCTTCGAACATTTGCCATTTCAATCACTCATAAATTTACAAAATGTCTGATTACTGAGAAATTTTCAATCACAAAGTTATTTACTCCATCATTTACTATTGCAGTATTCCTTTGAGGTGGAAGAAGCTGTGTTGAAATGGTCAGCTGAACGGGTGAGACAGCATGAGGAGCAGCTGCAGCATGAATTGCAACGGCAGGCCACGTTACGTAACCAGGCAGAAAACAAATCTAATAGATAGTGAAGAGGAGACCAAGGATCAGCAACCTATCTATGAGAACTCTCAAAATGCCTCAGGGGAGGAAACTCTGTATGAAAATACAGTCGATTGTTAAAGACTGATAAAGGCCATACTATGAATATTACTTTACCTCAGTACTTATGTACTGTTAGAGACTGATAGAGACCATACTATGGTAACTACTTAACCTTAGTACTTATGAACTGTAAGAGGCTTATAGAGGCCATAATATGGATATTATTTTACCTCAGTACTAATGGACTGTTAAAGGCTGATAGAGGCCATACTATGGACACTACTTATCCTCAGTACTAATGGACTGTTAAATGCTGATAGAGGCCATACTATGGACACTACTTAACCTTAGTACTAATGAACTGTAAGAGGCTTATAGAAGCCATAATATGGATATTACTTTACCTCAGTACTAATGGACTGTTAAAGGCTGATAGAGGCCATACTATGGATATTACTTTACCTCAGTACTAATGGACGGTAAGAGACTGATAGAGGCCATACTATGGACACTACTTAACTTAAGTACTAATGCACTGAAAGAGGCTTATAGAGGCCATAATATGGATATTACTTTACCTCAGTACTAATGGACTGTTTAAGGCTGATAGAGGCCATACTATGGATACTACTTAGCCTAAGTACAAATGGACTGTTAAAGGCTGATAGAGGCCATATTATGGACACTACTTAGCCTCAGTACTAATGGACTGTTAAAGGCTGATAGAGGCCATACTATGGACACTACTTAGCCTCAGTACTTATGGACTATAAGAGGCTGATAGAGACCCTACTTAAGAAACTATTTTGCCTCAGAACTAGTGGACTGTAAAAGGCTGAGAGAGGCCATACTATGGACACTACTTAGCCTCAGTACTAATGGACTGTTAAAGGCTGATAGAGGCCATACTATGGACACTACTTAGCCTCAGTACTAATGGACTGTTAAAGGCTGATAGAGGCCATACTATGGACACTACCTAACCTTAGTACTAATGAACTGTAAGAGGCTGATAGAGGCCATCCATAGTATCCATAATTTACAGTTGAACTTACAAATGCATCAAATAGCTGACAAATAGTTTTTGTTTTTATATGTTTGCGAGTCTTTGCTAATAGAATGTTTAAAGCACTTAGACCCTTACCTGCTAAAATTTCATGGTTAAGGGGAAAATTACCGGTGTAATTTAAAACTGTTCCGAGAGAATAAAAATACTATTGATAAAATATTTCCACATAAATTGTATGCCATATTTCATTTTATATTTTGACACTACTAAATGTTAGTAAATAATGATATGTATTTTGGACCGAACGCCCCTATTTACGAAATAAAGGATTTGTATTGTATTTGTTTTTGTAATTATGGACTTTTCAGATGTGCAATATGATGTGCTATGCACCAGAAAAATTGATATTGACCGAGGCGGTAGCCATTACTGTTTTGTAATATAAAATGTAAATAAATGAATTCTGATTCTTACTATAGCCTATAATACCTATCCACGCACCTCCGGCACGTCTTTTTTTGGAACCGGCCCAGACTACCCAAGGTGGCGGATGATAAAAATGCTCAAAAATAGGTGGCTACTTACATGTGATTATGCGACAAATGTAACGTAAATATTCGGATGCTTTGTTGGTGTGACTTCGGGCATAGTGCCACCATTGCAAAAAGGAAGTGCTTCCGTGGGGTAGTCGCATAATGGCGGTTATAAATAATCCTTAATTCTTCTTCTTTAAAAATGCATTTTCCTTATTTTTAATGCTCATTTTTTTTATTTGAATGGCATTATTGATGTATTTTGAACATTTTGATAGCATTGTCATGTTTGAATTGTGAATTCAGAAAAAAAAAATTATGCTTGGAAATTGGGGTATTAATTCATGATTTCGGAAGTCTACTTTCACTTTGTCACCAGTGTACACACTGAGCAGAAAAAAATCTCTTATATGACACATGACCCCTACTTTTCTCATCATATTTTGATAGTGCGGAGGTTGACAAACAGTAAAATGTAGGTTTCACTTCTTTCATTTGGGACCCTCTATGAATGACAAGCCTTCAAACTTTTATTATTTACTATAGAATAAAGAACAAAAATCAATGGTGGGGTTACACCTTCGGAATAGGCAGAAGAAGTACCCGCATGTACAAGTTCATCAACAAATGAAACATAACTGTTGCAATTACGTCCTAAAACAGCCAGTCGATCGAGTTTTGTAAACTGAAGCGGTGAAGCAATGCTTTTCTTAATTCTCCCAAGAAAACTACATACATTATTTTTTATATTTTCGATGCAATAGTATAATGTCTTTAAATCCCGGAAAACTGCATTAAATAATTTGAAGTAATAATTGAGATATTGCTATTTTTATTGAAAATTTTTTTGAAAAGGCACCGGCAACGCGGGCATATTTTGCGCCTATTTTTTAATTCAAAACAGTAGAATGTCAACGGCACAGTTATTAAAAATGTCAACGGCACATTCAAAAAATAATCGGAACATTGCTCGGCCATTTCTATAAAAATTTTCCCCGGTGAATTACTTTATGAAAAGCAAGACCAGTAAGTAACACTTAAAAGGTAGATATACGCAATCATCAATATAATATATTATTAATTTCGTATTTAATTATGATGAATTGAAGGAATCAGAAGAAGAATTATTGAAAAAAGTATGCTTAATGTTTTTGCTCCGTATGTACAAACAAAAATGGCAGCGCCCACAGTCCAGCCTCCACAGTCACATCGTGAGATGATTGTGTCTGTATCTGTATCTGTATCTTTAAGGCACTGGAAAGGTCTCAATAATAAGTATTTACTTCCGGGTGAGAGAGCTTAAGAGTTTACGTAAGTATTTATTTAGTTAGTTATTCTTTGAACGATGATAGGTCTGGCGTTGTTGCTATCATGTTTGGTAGCGATTTCCAATCCTTGGTGGTCTGTTGGAAGAAGGAATATTGATACAGTTTCGTGTTGCACTGAAAATGTTTATAGTTTGTGCTATTACCACTTCTTGTTCTCGAACTAACTTCGGTGAGATAGTCGCCTACAGGTACAGCCACCAAGCCTTCACAATTTTGTAGAAAAGGACAAACCGATGATCACGTCGCCGCACTTTTAGAATATCTAGACTCAGGTTATCTAGCATGGAGGTCGCACTACTGTGTCGGCTGTAGTTGGAGCAGATGAATCTTGCAGCGCGCCGTTGTACCTTCTCCAGTGCTGAGATGTTTTTTTGTAGATAGTTGTCCCAGATGGTACAGCTGTACTCGAGAACCGACCTAACTAGGGTGCTGTAGGCTGTGAGTTTGAGCGACGGAGGACATTGTCTTAGGTTTCGTTATAGAAATCCCAAAGTCGTTTTGCATATATGCGAGTCCCATTTAAGTTTTTTGTTAATGGTTGGTACCTGTATGTACTTTGTGTTCAGTTCTCCAGAGATAAAATCGTGCAGTAATTTTACGTTCAAAGATAAACAAACAACTGGAAGCATAACGACCTGTCTATGATGAAAATGATACTGTTGTTTATTTTGCAGTAAGAATCGTTATATTTATTGAAGCCCTGATATATACATCATAATCATAATGAGGGTCAGACTCAGAAGTTCTGTGTAGCTGGTATATCTATCTTCTCACACTGCAACAACCTCTTGCAAGGATTACGTACATACCGTATGATCATTTGAACCTGAACAGCTGAAGCACAGGGGCTTGTCTTCAAAGGGGTACAGGGGTACGGTGCCTAGTAAATACCAGATGGGGTCTTCATATAAATTTTTGTACTGTTTTATTTGTTACAGGTTACGTAAATACTGTGACATAGCGAAATTTCAACAACAGCAGGTAAGCTTAAGGAACGTGTTTTATTCCGAACAAGCATGTGCATATTCAATGTACACATAACTTGGGCAACTTCTACCATCAAATGTCTCAATATAGTTTTCATATATAATACCATGTAAATCTTGAAAAATTTGTGTTTCAAAAAGTTCACACAATCATCTGAATGTATTTTCGTTCAAATGTACTTACAGTAAAATTACTGTTTGGAGAAAAAAGACAACTATTTTAATCTTGTCATTCCACATTAAATAGAATGCTTGTCATTATAGCAATCATATAAAGTAGATGTCCTTTAGGCCATCCTTAAAAAATATATTGTTTGCCGTGCTCCTATCTATTCACTTAAAATTGCAGCTATCCAAACTGTTTTATTGACTTCCAAAGCATTTTTTCATGATTCCTTTTTAATGACTGTGCATTTGACAAAAAAAACGATTAGCTACCTACCCGCGTGAAAAATACTGGGTTGGAGCACAGCAAACAAATATCGTTTTAAGGATGTCCTTTATACATAACAGCCAAGCATAGTATTGTTTTGATTGGATATACATGTACTGGAAAACAATATATTGACCTGAATGTGAACGTATGTGACAATCTATCCCACCTGGATAAGCACAAAATAATGATTTTGGGACTCAATTTAAATTAGCAATTGGTATTTGAATTAAATTTCACACTTAACATCCCATATTTGTTAACTGATCATTAGATGCTTTATGTTAAAAATATAAATTATGTATTTAACAGTATTTTAGTGGTAAGTAAAAATACGTAGTCAAGTGCTTCATATTTTAAAGTACGTTGAATACTTTTTTGTAATATTACAGATAGATGATTTTGGGTGGAGAATTTTGATCACTGAAATTTAAAGGTGGGAATTGGGGTCAGAAACATTAATGAAAGCCTCACTCCTATACGAATTGCACCTGAGTCTGCTTCCCGGGTAATACAAGTACTGCCGAAACTGAGGGTTGATTTTTGAAAAAAATCAGGTCGAGTTGGGGATCAAACCTGCACTATCCACTACATTACCGCCTGTTTAAAATGAAACTTACCTGTAGACTGTTGAGAAGTAGAAGGTGACATTCATGGTCGTCTGTAATTTTGCCATTTTACCCACTGCAACAAAGATGTAGAGAGGTATACCGGTACTGGTTTCATAATGACCATCCATAGATAAAGTTTTGTCTAGCCTGTGGTCCCCTTCTTAACGCACAGATCTCTTTTAAATTGTTCATAGTTGTTGCCAATGGATATTAATTAAATGAGTGTACAATTATTGAATAAAAGTTTTCCAATTGTGGGTCTATTCAAGTCTGCTTCATGATGACAGTTTAAATTTTACAAATTTAATATTTAAAAACAAACATTTTGAAGCTAGAATTACTCTAAGACTTAAAAATAAAAAGAATTGTGAACTATCATAATTAATGTACAGTGCTTAAATGTAGCTTCAAAGTTCATCCTAATAATACAATGAAGTACATCTATCTTTATGATGAAACCTCTCTCGATGAATACTCAAAATTATACTTTCCATTCTTATATAATTTACAATATATATTCAGATGAAAGAATATTTATGATGTTATTTTTTATATATATAAAATGGGAGTATACATGTATCTAGCAACCAATTTAATGTCATTGTTTGAATAGCAACTTTGTTCACAATCATGTTGAGTAACCGCAGTCATGCATATTTCCATGATTGCCACATTGCGTGAAACGTAATGTCCTACAAGCAAAGCAATATCAAGGTGCCGATGAAATGCAAACTGGTACTTTTTAGCACTACTCAACTTCATAAATCTACACCTCACTGAATGGAAACTAAATGGGGTTTTGAAGATTTTGAAAAACTAAGTTAAAATTTGCTTTATTTTTGTCTTATTTGTATACCTAACATTTAAAACAGGTCTACTTCATTTCACAATTAAAAGCCTTTATAGGAAAAATTAATGGAAGCCTATAAATTTGTCCAAGGTCAGACTTGAACTGACATCTCACTTGTACTTTCTTGTACTACAAAGACTTTTTCCATGATAGACTTCTTGTGTCAAGCTAAAAAGTATTACCGGTACCTCTTTTCTGTATATATAATATCTGTAATAAAAACATATTAAATAATGATACACAGAAGTTAAAGAACAAATTATTTTAAACCACTCTATAATTAATATAAACACAAACAAACCATGTCATTTTTTTTCTCAAAGAGTAAACATTTGTTGCGAGCACAGTGTACGCCTTTAAGATTAATGTATAAAATACACATCAATCTGTATCAGTATGGTTTATTGAGGATGGCTATGGGGTGAATAAATCAGACATATAGAATTTTTTGAGTGATCAAATTAAAAAGAAATCATCTGCATATGTTTACTGAACCTGTCCTACTGAACAAAGATATACTATCATATATATTTTTCAAAAATATCAGTTGTATATCATAATATCAAGTGCCCAATGAAAGTAAACAAACAAATATTTAAAATATTGTTTTTTGATAAAATTATCTTGTTTTAGTTTTTAACTTATTCAGTTTATATTGAATGTGAAACAAGTTCTAACAACAATACAAATATTGAAGTCGTCCTTGGAAGACTCAGTACTATGTATTAATGTGCAGATTAAACATCTTGCTCAAGGACATCACACATATATATATGACTGGGGATCCACGACCCTTCAATCCTGGGTTTAATGGATCATGCGCTCCACTTTTAATATTTGGAGAACTCATAGCTTACTAGTGTACAAGTCATACAGTATTCACTTGCATTTAGTAACCTAGTGCGACATATTGCACGTCTCTACGGAGCCTTTTAAAGATTTTTTTTATTTTGCGTCTCCCGTATGGACAGCAGATCAGATATCAAAATAATAAAAAAACTGTCCATTCACGCCTTATTGAGGGTCTGTTAGTTTTGTTGTTTTTTTGCATATGCCATATGGGCCATTTATTTTTTTGCATATGCCATATAGGCAAAATATTTTTCCAGGTTATTGATTTTTGCCATAAGCTATTTGAAAATTGAATTAAAATTCTAATACTTTTTTTCTATTTTGAGACTTTTTACCTATTTTGATATATTTCCAAACCTCTTTAAGATCTTTACACGATCTTAGAATCACCACTTTACGCCAAAAAGTTACCTTTGATTACCTTTAATACAGTTTGACCATATTCGTACTCAAAATTAGAGATATACATACAATTAGAGACTCGCAATCTGTTATTATATCTTTATTTTCTTCATATAAAAAAATATTTTTTGCATATGCCATATGAGGCCAATTATATTTTGCATATGTCATATGGATGGATACCCCCTCCCCCCCTCCCCCCCCCCCCCCCCCAACACACACACACAGCCTTACAGATCCTCCTTATTTAATCAGGCTATTAGTAACATTGCTGTAATTAGCATACTGCACTTCTTTTGGAGCAAACTATTCCAGTTTTCAGGAAAACTATTTGATATTTTGCATATGCATATATTACGTACATCATGTGTAGATGTGCACGACACTAATGTTGTGATGCCGCCTTAATTAGGTCTAGTTTAAGTTGTTTTAGTCAGGTCATAATTCTTTATATCATACTGGTTGTTTAAAAACTTCTGGCAACTTTTATAAATCACAAAAATCTATGTGTTCGCTTGTAGAACCAGTTAGAAACATATGTAACGAATGAAGTATTTAGTCCAAAGACAATCCACATGGCCATTGTGCAGTGGTATGACTGAGTTTTGACTGTGAGTTTTTCTATGTAAATGTTATTATTTATTACATATATTTCACGTATTTGATAAATTCATTGACATATATATTATTTTGTGTGTGTGTGTGTGTGTGTGTGTGCGTGCGTGCGTGCGTTTTGTATATGATGAATATTTATAATAAAGACATATATTTATTTCCCATTGATATAATGGATAAAAGTATGTCTTGTATTACAGTTTAACCACAAATAATAATAATCCACTACCAGTAGTAACAAACAAATACCATCATAATTATTTGATTGTTACATCTGATCATGGCGTGAATCACTATGAAGTTCAAGCATTGATCTATGTGAGGTACAAAAATTCTGGACAAAGTCTGGTACGAAATTGTAGTGGTACGGAACCTAGATGTAATTGGTCTGCGATATTATTATAATAACTGTTTCATGTAAGTGCAATCTAATTTTTTTATACCGACAAAAATGATGACATAACATACCATAACCAGATGTTATTTTTTGCAGAAATGGCACCTTCTTGGCTGGTGAATTTTTTTGAAAATATTTTCGAAAATAAAAAAAAAAAAACCTTCTTTCACAAGAAATACAGATCTATCTATCCTACAATTCACCGTAATGTTATAGTCTAGAATGCACATTATTTTTTACCTGCTACTTTTGTTGTTTTTTACGTATAGAATGTTAGCTTTTGCTCAACTTCGCTATCGTTTGCAATCGAAGACTCCATTTTCTGATCATGTGATCGAAAATAGTTCAAAATAGTGACGAAATATGCCGGAACATCTTTCTGTAAACGTTCGAAATAACGTTATTTCGAACGTTTGCGGAAATGGCCGAACGATGTACATTCTAGACTACAGATCACTATAACATCGCTCTTGTCAAGGACGATGATATTGATGATGCTGATGCTGCTGATGATGATTATTTAACGGAGAAATTCAAATCTTGTTGTTGTAGTGTGTGTTTCTCATAAACGAGATATACCATAGAGCGTGGGGCTCATAGATAATATAAGATGTTTCTAGTTCTACGATTTAATAGGCACTGGTCAATGATACTGATAAAAGGCGGGAATATATTGAGCATGCGCAGTGAACATAGTATAGTTAATAATACATGTATAGCGTAATACAACACTTGTGGAACAACGTTTTTGTCCATTCCCATGTGCAGACGACGTTAATTAATTCAAAATCTATTCGTTTGATAAATTTAGTTACCTACCGTTACTTTATAACATCCCACCAGAGGGCAGTTAACGCAAATATGGTGGAAAAAGAAAGTATTTTCTGTCAGGCAAGGCTGAGTAATCGATAAATATTCTTCTTACGACAACGAATCGTGTTCAACCAGAAAATAAAGACATACACGCCTATAAGAAATCATATTGGGAGGTTTTAACGGTAATGACAACTTCTGAAGCGGCCGAAATACATCCGGATATGATAAAATATTTTTCGACAATGTCTTGTTTTTAGACTTTAGGAAATTAAAAGGTAATCTGACAGCATTTCATTGTTTATCCTCTGTAACTGTTTTTAGGCTAACTGATCGTCTTTAGCCCTAGATGGCATAGCAATGACTCTATATATTCTAAACAAACAAACAAATGGTGCCTTTCAGTACCTTGAGTCCTTTAATTTTTTCTGTACCTTTAAATAACATTTAGACATTAAAAACTCCATGTTATAATCTGAAAGAAACAATATTATTTTGTAATAGTCAAGATTTAGATACTTAAATTTACTTAATGAACTTTTGATTACCGGTATATTTGTAGATATCATATTCTAATGCTTGGTCAATTTCAGGTAACCATGGCATATGGAGGCAGTGGTGGCATGTACTCGGGAGGTAAGGATATAAAAAACAAGACTGGTGATTTATAATATTGATTACACTTGTAAGTTGACTGGTGAAACCAAGAAGAGTGACAGAAAAAATAATGAGATATGCAATACAGATATACACAAATTTTCTGATTTCAAAACACTTTTTTTCATGGTATGGTCATTTTTGAACTAATGTTTGAAAGAAAAAATCGCTAATTATTTTGATTTACATTTCAGGTGGCAGTTTCACTACCTCATGTTTAGATGACATTCCTTTCAAACTGGGTCCCAAGTTTGTTCCACCAATAAAGGTATGTCCTGTCCAGTTTTCCCTTTCTTTGTGGCACTATGATCTAAATGCTTTCAAGCATTTTTATACAAATGTTCTTGAGTGATCATGTGATCAACTGTTAACAACTAAACTGTTGTTGCTGGAATAAAAGCTTGCTATCACTGCACGTGAGTCAAATTTTGTATGTTGCTATTAACTTTTTTACTGAATCACTTTCAAGTACAAAAATGGGGTTTGATCCTCCGCCACAACTGTGGCAATGTCCTTCAGAAGACACTTCCACATATGCTTGGTAATAGTTCTTCCTAGGAAATCTTCGATTGTGTTTTGTATAAGTTGTAATAACTTGTTTCACAATTGAAGTAAACTAAATGAGTTCAAACGAAATACAAAAATGTCAACAACAAAAAATATGCAGTAGATAAATAGCTTAGCTGATCATCTGTTGTTTACTTTGTAGAGTATCAGTATTTTATTATCATTTTAAGCACTAGCAGATGGGTAAAAGTTGACAAGTATATTTAAGTTGATTGATAATCCAGTTCTAGAACCAGCATATGATCCTCCTAAAATATTCAAATATACCTGTATTATATTCTAAAAGTGTCCAAGTGTTTTTATCCATTATGTTTCTTTAACACTTTGAAATGATTAGGGGGATCAGCAAATCATATAGAGAAAGCGGCTGAACCAAGTGTATCAGTATAATAATTATATGTATTTTCACTGGTATACATACTTTTTGTAAGAATTTTGAAAATTTTACGGAGTTCAGTACATCCACATTTTCTGCCAGTAAAACAAACCCTTAACTGATATCATAACTTAAGTATGCAATAGAAAAGGTCCTTGTTGATGTTTGTATATATCTATATCCATTTCAGATTGTATGGAATTCAGTACACCCACATTTTCTGCCAGTAAAACAAACCCTTTACTGACATCATAACTTAAGTATGCAATAGAAAAGGTCCTTGTTGATGTTTGTATATATCTATATCCATTTCAGATTGTATGGAATTCAGTACACCCACATTTTCTGCCAGTAAAACAAACCCTTTACTGACATCATAACTTAAGTATGCAATAGAAAAGGTCCTTGTTGATGTTTGTATATATCTATATCCATTTCAGATTGTACGGAGTTCAGTACACCCACATTTTCTGCCAGTAAAACAAACCCTTTACTGATATCATAACTTAAGTATGCAATAGAAAAGGTCCTTGTTGATGTTTGTATATATCTATATCCATTTCAGATTGTATGGAATTCAGTACACCCACATTTTCTGCCAGTAAAACAAACCCTTTACTGACATCATAACTTAAGTATGCAATAGAAAAGGTCCTTGTTGATGTTTGTATATATCTATATCCATTTCAGATTGTATGGAATTCAGTACACCCACATTTTCTGCCAGTAAAACAAACCCTTTACTGACATCATAACTTAAGTATGCAATAGAAAAGGTCCTTGTTGATGTTTGTATATATCTATATCCATTTCAGATTGTATGGAATTCAGTACACCCACATTTTCTGCCAGTAAAACAAACCCTTTACTGACATCATAACTTAAGTATGCAATAGAAAAGGTCCTTGTTGATGTTTGTATATATCTATATCCATTTCAGATTGTATGGAATTCAGTACACCCACATTTTCTGCCAGTAAAACAAACCCTTTACTGACATCATAACTTAAGTATGCAATAGAAAAGGTCCTTGTTGATGTTTGTATATATCTATATCCATTTCAGATTGTATGGAATTCAGTACACCCACATTTTCTGCCAGTAAAACAAACCCTTTACTGACATCATAACTTAAGTATGCAATAGAAAAGGTCCTTGTTGATGTTTGTATATATCTATATCCATTTCAGATTGTACGGAGTTCAGTACACCCACATTTTCTGCCAGTAAAACAAACCCTTTACTGACATCATAACTTAAGTATGCAATAGAAAAGGTCCTTGTTGATGTTTGTATATATCTATATCAATTTCAGATTGTACTTCCACCGGGTATAGATTTACGCACACCATCGCGATCCACAGCTCTCAGTGCAGAGGTATGTAGTATAACTGTAGGCTTGTACTCACAGCAACGACACTACCCACAATCATTTCACAGTCTAATCAGGATTTTACATTAGTCATTGTCAGTATTTATTAAATAATAATAGAATGCTCCAAAAATAAGGATGTATTATAGAAATGCGTTTTAATTCAGAAAGTTAATTGTTGACAGCAAACATTACTCTGAAGTGATAAACTGTTTTGGTGGGAATAAGGCCCAGTTGGCACAAAAACATTTGTATCATGAAGGAATATATTTTCTATTTAAATGGAAAAAGCCATGAATAATTCTTTTTCTTAAATACCAAACATGTTGAATAACCCTTTACTTTATAGATACGCGTTTTCCTGCACCAGTCACAGAAGGCCTTTGAAAACAGTGCAGGAAGTGTTCAGTTAACGAGCAATCTGAACACCTCCTGCACTGTTTTCCACTCTGTCTGTTAATCTAAACATAATTTTTTCAAGCTTCTAAAGTTTGATTCGATATACCTGACCATATAGGATATCTATGGTTTGAGTTATGGCCCTTCCATCATCAATAATTATATTTTAATAAATGATCTAACATACACTCTAGCACAACACTTACATGGTATTTAAAGTTAGGCCTAAAAAAATAAATGTTGTGTTTAAGGTTTCATGCTGAAAAAAAATTGGGTCTGTAGGTAGGACTATTTTTTTTTTTGGCTGATTTTTTTAGATGCAAAATCGAAGGGTCAGTGTTTTTTGGTTATTTTTTTCTTCATTTTCTCTCGCAGTTACTCAATTTTGCATGCAAAGTAATTACACCTTTTTTCAAAAGCATTTGGTGGCAACATAATTATTGTATATTTTTGTAGTTTGTCTGCTTTTTTAGTTTGAATGTTTTCCTTTCCACTTCAATATATTCTCATTTGTTCTGCACCATGTGCACCATATTGCAAGAGGTTAGATATGGGTATTCAACAGAATCTGTTAAAAACAGTAAATTATTAAATATATAAAAGGAATTTCATTTTGTATATTTAATATATCTGTGAAAATATTTCAAAACTACCAACCAATTTTGACACTTGGACATAATCCTGAATTTCAAAGTTTGTGCCAGTGTTTGTGTTCATTTCACATGTAAAAACGCTTCCTTTTTGGCCTTCCTCAGGTGCAGGGTGGAACAGAAAAAGACCTGTTCCAAGGTGAATGAATAGTTGATTGGCTGAATAACCATTTTGCCGGCGGTATGTTCATACATGTGAACCTTTTTGGAAAGCAATGAGGGAAACCTTTTTCTAACACCTAGCATTCTAACTTCCTAATAAGTCTTAACAAGTGCTATCCGCTTTGATCCCGCGATTTTCCCGTCCAATAAAAAAACAAGGCAAATACCGGAAATTAGCCCGATGTTTAAACCGAGATTGGAAAGTTGCGCTTGCGCGCCTCGATACCTTAAACAAAAAATGGCGAACGATTCGCGATGAATAGATTCCTTGGAGATTCAACAAGAATTTCCTCGTGTTTTAACTTATTGCCGAGGAACGTTCAATGTCTGATTTGCAAATGATTTGATAATTATAATTGCGTTGAAATGTAGAAAGAATAAATACTGTAACCATTTCAGAAACGAATTTGTATTATTTCTTTTTCACAGTTTTTCAGATTGTTTACTTTTGATCTTCAGGCACAGTTGTGCTTCGAATTTCAAGTCGAACTTTTCTAAAAGTTTCGTCTTTGTTATACAGTTTTATATATTGGTTTTCGCCGGATACTTGGAGCACCTGAACCATCCCTAACACGACAGTCGGCGAAATCTTTTAATTTTTTTTTTTTTTTGGGAAAAAAAAATGTATGGTCGGGACCTTTTACTACGGGTCGGTCGGGAAACCGTAAACACAGCATTTATTTTTTTAGGCCTTATATTAGATAAGAAATCAGCCAAGATTTTTAACTAGTCAGTTCACATAATTTATGGCTAACACAGTAATATTATAACCATGACATCTCTGACAATTTTGCCATGTTGGTATTTGGGTTATTGCCCATGAATCATCAAAAAATTCATTATTTGGCCTTGTTTGTACTTTATAACTCTCATTCTTCAGTTGATCTTAACCAAATTTACACAAACTATACATTAAGTTTTGTAAACCCTAAGATCTCACACAGTTATTTAACCTGCCAAATCCGAAATTGCCATTAATAAATACATATTTGTTTTATCAACCAATTACAACTGTATCAATTATTCCAATAACACCGGGATATTTGCAATTCCAATCACTTGCATATTTATGAATACAATTAATGACATCTATCCTTTATTTACGGTGCCACTCAAATCAATCAAACATTTAAAACAATTTCTGTCTGTTTGACATTTCTAACCACATAATTATATGTACATGTATTTATTTACTCCATCATTTTGCTCCTTTTTTTTCGGCATTCCTTCGAACATTTGCCATTTCAATCACTCATAAATTTACAAAATTTCTGATCACTGAGATTTACTCCATCTTTTACTATTGCAGTATTCCTTTGAGGTGGAGGAAGCTGTGTTGAAATGGTCAGCTGAACGGGTGAGACAGCATGAGGAGCAGCTACAGCATGAATTGCAACGGCAGGCCACATTACGTAAACAGGCAGAAAACAAATCTAATAGCTCAGATAGTGAAGAGGAGTCCCGGGATCAGCAACCCATCTATGAGAACTCTCAAAATGCCTCTGGGGAGGAAACTCTGTATGAAAATACATCTGAAATGCTGTATCCTAAACCTGCACCTAGACCCAGAGTTCCACGATCTACAGCGAATGCATCAAAAAGTAATTATGCTGATGTGATAATTCCAAATCCTCTTATTGCTAACATATCAAATGATATACTTCAACCTACGTTGATAAACAGTGGTTCCATTGGGTCAAATGGCGAACAGAGTGAATCTAAAACCAAAACAAATGACTTTGATGTGACACTGTTTGAGAAAGTCGATGATCCATTTGATAATTTGGAGTTACAAACTATAAATGATATGGAAGTATTGGCCAATGTTCTTAAGGAAACAACACGGATTTCACCGGCCCCAGATGACCCTTTTCATCAGAACAATGAATTAATTACTGAAGTCAAACAAGAGGATGCTCCCAATGTGAACAGCGGAAGTTTACTTGAAATAGATATGGATCAGGAAATACCATTGTATGAAAACATAAATTTGAAAGTAAATAAAAATGGACCCATAAATGGTAAAATTGATGACAGTAATCCACCTCCATTAGATTTAACAAAATTGCCTCCCATTCCACCGCGGCGAGATCTAGTTGGAAGAAGTCCACCCCTTCCACCTATCGGAAGACCGAGTCTAGTTTCAGATTCAAGTCTGATAAAAAAACAAAATGAAGCTAATGGTAACATTGCCATAGATGTTCAACAAAACACAAGCAGAAGTTTAGATGCTTCTTATAACAGTATAGGTGTTCACAACGCACAGGTAAATGATGCTAATGCTAAAAAGAACACTAATTCCTCAATTCCAAATTCTGAAACTGAAAAATCTATATTTCACAGAGCTCCTGTGAAGAAACCTCCAAGAACATTTAAATATAGCAGATATGAGGTGGAAGAAAACAATACAAAAGACAACAATGAAGGAGATGATTATGAAAATCTCCAGATAAAACCATCAGATAAAGCTGGAAATTTTAGTGTGCAATTTAAAAACCCTCAGAGTGCTTCAGATTTAAAAAAAATGGATGCAGATGCTAATTCTAATGCGGAACTAAATTTTGTGCAACATCATTTTGGAAAAAAATCACCAGATCCTGGGGAGAAAGATCATCCTGGAATTGCACGGCAACGTCCTGTCCCTGTCCCCAGGCGAACACAGTCACCACCTTCGAGACCTTCATCACAGCAGGTGAAAGACAACTTTTCTAATTTTGTACCTTAATTTGATAAAAATTAACAAATGTGGAATTAAAACACTTATTGTTTCAATTGAAGAATAGTAAGATAGTCTCCTACCAGTTTCACCGGAGGGGACTATAGGCATACACCTCCACTGTCACTCTCTGTCTGCCAGCATCCGTATGTCTGGAATACTAAAACTGTATCCAAGATATGTTTATGGAACTGTGTATGTGTATAGAGGGCAATATGGAGATAATGCAGGTAATTTTATTTTTTCAGTCGGAGAAAAATTGTAGTTGCTATGGCAACAAAATTGGTAAAATTACAGATAAACCTGGATCCTGTTGTAATGCAGAATGTATTCAAGCTACATTTGTGAAACTTTGCATGTGAATAGAAAGCAATTTAAAAATCATCCTCATCATTTCATTACTTTTTTAGTAGGGCTATCAATGTCGTTGCTATGCCAATAAATTGGTAATCCGGTATTGCTTGCAATAGTCCAGTGTTTTTTTTTAATATATAGTTATAAAACACGCACCGGGGTTCAACATTAACCCACGTCTGACCGACAAAGTCTAGTAAATACTTGGTCCGGTCGTGTTCTACTGGAGAGTAAGTAGCCAGACTGGTTGTGTTTAATTAAAATGAAGAAATCAGTATAAAAGCACCAAAACCTGAGCTGATAATGTTTATAAATCATTGAATCAATTAAAATACACCTACCGAAGAGCATGTAATATCATTGATTATCAATAATTTGTAGCATAACGGCGAACGCAAAAACACATACCAGGTAACTTAGAATAACTCAGCGGCCCAAACTAAGCGACATAACTCTAACCTGTTCTAATGACGTAATATATTAAGAAGCGTAACTCCTCCGGGTACGATCGGCTTCAGTTATTTCACTTCTATATTTTATGACATTATAATACCAATTTATGATTTATTGATATTAAAGACAAACGACACCTTTTGACATGTCTCTATTCAATTTTGGCTTCACTGGGGGAAAAGATCGGGTTAATAACAATGACAAAAGGAAGAACTGAAACAAAGAAAACTTATGAGAAAGCTCTGATTGTGACCAACTTTCAGTACTATGTCCGGAGTCGTAGTTATGATATCGGTTTGGGCTAGTGGAAGTTTGGTCAGGTCTAGTAGTTTTACTGAGTTACTAGCCCGGTGGTCACTAATAAGTGGATAAAAAATTATGCAACGCATATAAACAATAATCAAAAAAATATTTACAAATTCATGTAACTTGAACAGTTACACAAGTGATTGCCCAGTGTGCTGTTGTATGTTTAAATTTTATATGTTACATTGTAAGAAAATCTTTTTTATTGAACAGGGGTAAAAATTAGTGTTCACTTGAGCTACATCCATTGGACCTTTAAAAATAAAGCAAAAACAATTTTTATATAAGTAGTGTTCCTTCAACTAGTCCAAGCTGTAGACACAGTTCTGCATCCCCATTGATGATACCATGGACCAATTTATACAGTGACCAGAAAGAAAAAATATGTAATTAACCATATATAATGTAGCATATGCTGTGGCCAGAGCTGGTAAACTATTCTCAGATTTTGAATTGATGTGCACAGTCAGTGTAGTTAAAAAATATATAAAAATGAATTTGTGTGAAGATTGTTTAAATGGCTATGGTTGTACTAGTTTTTGTTAATGCTATTGCGAAGGCTAATGTTAATGCAAATGCACAATCCAAATTTGATCAGTAAAGTTTATTCTTTCTAAAATTCTTATAAACTTGAAGGCACAGACCTGCCAGCATTGCCTTCTGTTTTAAACCCCTGTTGAAATGTTTGCATGTATTATACTTAATTTCTAACTTCAATGATGAATTGTTTGCCTATGTCTTCATTCAAAAATTTCACTTCATGGTTTCCCATATTTGATAAAATATACATGTACTATTGAAGTGGCCAACAGGCATACAAAGGCAGACTCATCCAGACTTTGGCTCTGAAGGTAGTATAAATGTAAGTATTGGTCCGCAGCTCATAGCCTAGAGTAACCTTGGTAACTGAAAGAGATGCTGCATTTTGGTTAGATATAAATGCTTTATATTAACATAATATGCAAATTAAAGCTGACATGTACAATGTATGTGTTTACAAGGACAGTCTTTAAGTATTAATTACATGTTCTAATACATATGCAGACAGGACTTGTTTTGCCTTTAACTAAACAGAGGCCTACTTTCTAATTAAAAAATCATGTTTTTTCCTAACTGAGACAAAATAAAATCCCAAAATGTTTTAGGGATTTTTTTTTACAATTTACAAGGCTTGGGCGTCTTCCCAATTTTTCAAGAAAAATATTTTGGCTGGGCCTTTTTACATATTTAAAATCGCCCTATCTTTATTGCATGTAGTGGATACAAAACAGTACACGCTTTTTTAGGAGAAAAAAAAAATGGAGATTTTCTTACATTTTGGAGATATTGGGAGTTGTACGAGGTGTGTTAAAAAAATACAAGAACTTTTCGTAGTATTTCCAACATTTAATAATATCACGTGAACAAATTAAAAGTTATATTGCCATAAAAGTAATATTTCCTCTGTGCAATTGCCGAATTTCATATTGATTATGAATACCGTTACGTAGCAACAGGGTTAGAAAATATAAATGTAATCCTCCGCCGCGGCTATGTGTTGTGACCTTGAGCATTATACCGTATCCGCATATACATAGCACTGGTTCTACCCAGGAAGACTTCTGGTGTGATTTGTCTAACCTGTAATTAATTGTTTCTCATTTGAGGTAAATTTAATAAGTTTAAAACAGAGGACAGCTGTTTTACTCAGATTCATTCTGATGTCTTCCTCTAGCAATAAAACAGTATATACCCTTGGATTATGTACGGTAACCTGTGATAAGTGAATGACATTAATTAGCATTCATTAACTTTTCTCATTCTACATGTACAGCTTATCTTATTTTTCCATCTTATCCATTTACAGCTTTAAGTATATCTGGTTTAGCAGAATACCCACCAAGATTTACCCATTGCACCATACATATACTTTTAAATATTTATACTATCTCCATTGCACTCTACATTTATAAATTCTGTGAATCTTTTTAATATCTTCCATGTTATTTATTCATCTCATGAACTGCATGTTTAAGTTACAATTTTAAAAATCGTCATAGAATAAAAAATTCTAAACTTGTGATCAAGAAATGCAGAGAAAACATTACAGATTTGTGTTTGATATACTTATAAACAATGGCGTTTATTGCATACATGTAGTCAAACAACTTGAGCAACTACTAGAGAGAAAGATCAAAGTGACCATAGGCTGATTTAAACTGATAATATCAACATTGTAAACAGAAAATGGGACTGTTTAACCCTTTACTCCACAGATACGCGTTTTCCCACACCAATCACAGAAGGCCTTTGAAAACAGTGCAGGAAGAGTTCAGATTGCTTGTAACAAGTTTATATAATTATAACTCAGCCATTACTGATACATGGTGAATTAATGCTTTCAGTTTGGAAGAGTCCAAGAAAATGCTTATGGAGCAAAGGGTTAAGACAAGTGGTTGCTTTATAGAGGTAACCACTAACAGGCTTCTCCACAGGCCATTTAAGCACAGGGGCACCCCAGAGCTAGACTATCAGAAATGGTATTTCCCAAGCCCTTGAAGTATTTATCAAACTTTTGCAAATGCTTACTTTCCTCTAAATCTTCATTTTTTCTTTGCCTAGATCTTTTCTCATATAAATGTCGTAAATGAAATATACTAAATATGATGACTTTAACTGATTAATAAAAGTTTTAGTTGTAAAATATATTTCAATGAGTGCCTTTCACATCAATTGAAAATGTGTTGAATGTGTTTATGCGCACTTACTTAAGCGCTTGCATTTCTTCCCGTGGAGAGCCCTGACTAACACAGGTTTGACTTACATAGATTAACTTCATTGTTTATAACAACTATCAAGTATAATATTTTATCCGTCCCCTGTCTATTTTCCAATTTTTCCTATCAAACTTATTTATATCAAACTCATTTATTCCCATCAGTTGACTCCTCATATATATAGAAAGCATTTCCTGATGAGAGTGAACAATTATGTATTGATGTTTTAGTGGAAAAAATTGTTAATTAATAAATAAATAAAGAAGAAATGAGAAATACGATGTATAATGTTTTTTTATCTTTTAAAAAATATAGTTCTATATATCACTTTTTGCATATGACTTTCACACTGGATAAAGCAGTTTTTATGTAGAATTAAATTTATCTGTAGAAGGTTACACATTCGCTGAGAACTGGTAAGCACTGAAAGGGTTTTGGTCACTGGTTCCCCATGTGAGCATGCCAATGTCAGTTTTCATTAGTGATATTTCATTGATAGGTCACTGAAACAAACGATTTTTATTTTCATTTTATGCATGATACTCTTAGTAAAGTATACTTGGAATTTCACCATTTTAAACAGAAAAATTACCAATATTATTCACAGAGCAATCTTTGTAATTCACTAAAAACATATAATGTATGATTATGGGTCATCCATCATTCTGTGGCCGAGTGGTCTAAGGCGCCTCTTATTGCTAAGGTTGTAAGTTTGTGTTGGGCTCGCTCAAAAAACTTTATGTGAGGATGTTTGCCAGTTACTTGCTGAAGGACGTAGCGTCTACTCAGATTCATTCTGAGGTCTTTCTCTACCAGTAAAACTGGATATGCCATATATAACATTAAATGTGTTAAAAAAAATGGGTTAATTAAGTTATCTGAAATTAAAGAAAGCAGCATTACAAATAAAATGTACAATTATGTATTGTATGAAAGAACCAATTAAATGTTATATTACATGAATTGGCTCTCAGTCAGTGAGTTTGTATTACCCACAAACACCCCATAGTTCTATTTAACTAATGCAGGTTAAGAGTTAATGATTAGTACAAGATGGAAATATGATATAATGGTTGTATACTTGTACTGGCATGATGCTTCTGTAACGGGATTGGTGCAAATTGACTAACAGCACATAGTAAATATACATAGTAAATACACATGGTAAATATACATGGTAAATACACATGGTAAATATACATAGTAAATACACATGGTAAATACACAAGGTAAATATACAATTACATGGTAAATACACATGGTAAATATACATGGTAAATACACATGGTAAATATACATGGTAAATACACATAGTAAATACACATAGTAAATACACATAGTATATACACATGGTAAATATACATGGTAAATACACATAGTAAATGCACATGGTAAATACACATAGTAAATACACATAGTAAATGCACATAACATATACACATACTACATACACATAGTAAATACACATAGCATATACACATAGTAAAGACACATAGTAAATACACATGGTAAAATTTTATACACATGGTAAATACACATAGTAAATACACATTGCATATACACAAAGTAAATACACATAGTAAATACACATGGTAAATACACATAGTAAATACACATAGCAAATACACATAGCATATAATTATATTAAATCTTAATGCTTGTTTATACTTACATATAGATTAACATTGTTTAATTAAGTGTGACTGACAGTTTTATACCACCTTGATTATCTAGAATAGACATGTATATGTAACAGATTGTATGTCCTGTCGTTATACACATTTAATCAATTTATCATAGTTGTTGCTTTGATGAAACTTGGTTGATATTCTGTTTCATTATATGATATTATAAATAGTTTTGAGCAATTTGAATATCTATGTAGGTAACTAGGTTATTATATTAGGCACTTTTGTACCAGTCAAGGGTCCTCCCTTCACTTTGAGGGATTGGTGCCAGTGCTCTCTGTTTAATAAGTTGATAAAAATGGAAGTTGGAGTAACAAGCTGTAGGTTTCCTTAGTTTCTTTAAACACTGTATTCCCCCCGGATAGCAATTGAAAAACAATTTTTTCTTTTCCATGGGGAAATTTTAGTAAAAATTAGGAAAAAAAGTAAATTCAGGGGCCGAGGGAATGGGGATCTTATCTGTCCTGGGTTTATCATGCAGTTATAAACATGGTGGCTCGCATTGGTTATTGGATATTACTTGAGCAGAAAATAAGTATTATTGTTAAACATGTCAATACCATGTCAAAGTAATTAATAAACAGTTAATTGTACCTACTAAATGTAATTGTTGGGAAAACACCATTTGATTAAATCTATTAGCCTGCACATTTATACCAACCCTGGGTTGTACCCATAAAAGGGAAATATACATTTACATGCTCAGTGTAGCCAGAAGTTGGACAGGAGAGATGGGTTTGCAGATGGAAATTCTCGGCTACTTCCCATAATGACAGCATGACTAGCTGTCACTGCCATTTGAAAACTACATGATTATTCATAAGTTGTAAACAGTGTCTTAGTTACATAATGGAAGTCATCTCAGTTTCATCTACTTCTCACATCTTGAACAGATGACAAAAGGTGAAATATTAATAACATGTAACTGATTGAAGAAACCACTTGAGATTCTGTTGAATACAATGACCTGGTGTGAGAATGACTATCTCTCCGTCCACTGGCAATGTGGTATTGTATATCCAAGTAAATACAACAGCTAATATCCATTGCTAATTGGATAATCAACCAGCCCACGTCAGGTCAATTGCAGCAAATAGAACTTTAAAATTGAATGTGATTGGTTGAGAAGTTTCTCACTGCCTTAATGAAGTATCTTATATCCAACAGGGCATGTTAGCTGACTGGCAATGCAAACCCACAGATACAGTAATTCCTCATCATTAAACATCCCATCTTAATACATAAAATATTTAGAGTAATGTTGGGCAGTGGTGCAGTGATCAGATTGTTATTGGCTGCTCACACTAATGATTGCAAGTTTGCTCCCCAGTTTGACCCATTGCTGCACTCTGGCTCTGCCCAGGAAGTAGACTCAAGAGTGGTTCATATAACCTCTGACCTTTTTCGCTATCAAGCATAAATAAATCACCAAAGTATGACTGATTTTAAGAGTTATTTGAGATTATTATCACTTCATTTTAAAATATAATTTTCTGAATCTTTTTAGTCATGGAATAGGTACAGCCCGCTACCGCCCCCACCAGTCGCTCCAAACAGCCTACCCACAGACGTAGTCATACCTCCTCGTCAGACATCACCCAATAACACAAATGCTGACCCTTATACCAAACTGTCAGTAGCAGCACGGACGTCAGTGGACAATCTTCTCACTATGGGCTTCGCTAAAGATCGTACAGTGAGGGCTGTGGAGAAGTTGGGGGAGGATGAAAAAGAGGTGAGACATGAAATAGTTATTACATTATATAGAAATGTTATACTGAGCCAACTTGGACTGGATAGAACTACTTCTTTCATTATATAGAAATGTTATATTGAGCCAGCTTGGACTGGATAGAACTACTTCTTACATTATATAGAAATGCTATATTACGCCAACTTGGACTGGATAGAACTAATTCTTACATTATATAGAAATGCTATATTGAGACAGCTTGGACTGGATATAACTAATTCTTACATTATATAGAAATGCTATATTGAGCCAACTTGGACTGGATAGAATTACTTCTTACATTATATAGAAATGCTATATTGAGCCAACTTGGACTGGATAGAACTACTTCTTACATTATATAGAAATGCTATATTGAGACAGCTTGGACTGGATATAACTAATTCTTACATTATATAGAAATGCTATATTGAGCCAACTTGGACTGGATAGAAATACTTCTTACATTATATAGAAATGCTATATTGAGCCAACTTGGACTGGATAGAAATACTTCTTACATTATATAGAAATGCTATATTGAGCCAGCTTGGACTGGATATAACTAATTCTTACATTATATAGAAATGCTATATTGAGCCAACTTGGACTGGATAGAAATACTTCTTACATTAAATAGAAATGTTATATTGGGCCAGCCTGGACTGGATAGAACTACTTCTTACATTATATAGAAATGTAATATTGGGCCAGCTTGGACTGGATAGAAATATTTCTTACATTATATAGAAATGCTATATTGGGCCAGCTTGGACTGGATAGAACTACTTCTTACATTATATAGAAATGCTATATTGAGCAAGCTTGGACTGGATAGAACTACTACTTTCATTGTATAGAAATGCTATATTGGGCCAGCTTGGACTGGATAGAACTAATTCTTACATTATATAGAAATGCTATATTGGGCCAGCCTGGACTGGATAGAACTACTTCTTACATTATATAGAAATGCTATATTGGGCCAACTTGGACTAGATAGAAATACTTCTTACATTATATAGAAATGTTATATTGGGCCAGCCTGGACTGGATAGAACTACTTCTTACATTATATAGAAATGTTATATTGGGCCAGCTTGGACTGGATAGAACTACTTCTTACATTATATAGAAATGCTATATTGAGCCAGCTTGGACTGGATAGAACTAATTCTTACATTATATAGAAATGCTATATTGGGCCAGCTTGGACTGGATAGAACTACTTCTTACATTATATAGAAATGCTATATTGGGCCAGCTTGGACTGGATAGAACTACTTCTTACATTATATAGAAATGCTATATTGGGCCAGCTTGGACTGGATAGAACTAATTCTTACATTATATAGAAATGCTATATTGGGCCAGCCTGGACTGGATAGAACTATTTCTTACATTATATAGAAATGTTATATTGAGCAAGCTTGGACTGGATAGAACTAATTCTTACATTATATAGAAATGCTATATTACGCCAACTTGGACTGGATAGAACTACTTCTTTCATCATATAGAAAAGCTTTAGTTTGTTAGCAAGGACTTACTGAAATAAAATACTTCTCAGTTCAGAATCAGAATAGAAATACAAGAAGGAAAGTCGTTATTAATTATTTTCAATATTTACATGGGTGACACAATTACTCCCCCCCCCCCATTCTTTCCATGATTTTTGTTATATAATACCTGTAGTTAATAAATAATCAATCAAAATATTCTTCTTTTTTTTCTTTTTTTTTCTTTTTAAACAAACAATAAAAAAAACAATAATAAATATTTGCAAAATCATGTAGATGTTATTTGTTATTGAGACTGTATTGATACATACACAGTTATACACAGTTATACACAGTTATATAGTAAAAATCAACTATTTGATTATAATAACCTCAGTGTATAAAAAAACATTAACATATTTTGTATTGTTTATGGTTTTTTTGATACAATGGTGAAACAAAAGGTGAATTACAAAAAAAAAATACAAGAAGGGATTGTGAACTAGTGCTTAAAGCATGGTGGTAGTGCAGTGGATAGAATATTGGTAGTTCATACTAGAGGATGCAGGTTTGATCCTTAGCTTCACCCAATGACCTCTTAAAAAATATTCAGTACTCAGGTTTTACCCAAGAAGATGACTTGTGAGTGTTCATATCAGCTTTGAGCAATCAAGCTAAAATAAATTAGTATAACCCTTTACTTCATATAGACACCTTTGGACACCTCTAATATAGACACCTTTGGACACGTAATATAGAAGGCTTATGAATTATTTGGTGAATTATGTTTATATTAACTGACGGAGTGGAAAACAGTGCAGGAAGTGTTCAGATTGCTCGTTACAATCAATCTGAACTCTTCCTGCACTGTTTTCAAAGGCTTTCTGTGATTGGTGTGGGAAAACGTGATTTATGGAGTAAAGGGATAAACTAAATAATGCTTAGAGTATCACAGTTCTTGCTGATGTTGACATCATCTCACAGTTGTTTGGACCTAACTTTAATATCAAAATTACATTTAAAGCAGATGTATCCAAATGTATTGGTGGAGGAAGACCTCAGATGGGTATGCATGAATCTAAGTAAAACTATCATCCTTCCATTAGAATACTAAATTTATTATGTGATGAAACAATGCCTATATTTTACAGTAACTTGATATTCTGATCTGCTGTTACAGGTTGTGGAATATTTGTGTCTTGTGGATCAACTCACGGAGAAAGGTTACAACACACTTCTGGTGGAGAATGCTTTGTTGCTGTTTAACAACAGTATGAATAAGGTGGGAATAAGATCCTGTAGAAGTCATGATGAAATGATTGATGTATTAATAGTCTGGCCCTATATAACAAAATAATACCTGTGTTTCTGCTGTTCCAACCAAATGGAAGTGCATTCCAAGAAATATCCATTTGATATTAAAAAGTAGAATATCTGCTGCACAGACATTTTATATTGAAAAAGAATTATAAAAATGTATCTAGGCTTCCTAACTTGTAGGAGAAAAAAAGCCTATCTACTCTCCTTTTTTCACAGCCATATGCTTTCCTTGACCTGTGTTATAAATCAATCTATACATTACTGAACTTGATATGTTGGCATCATATAATCTATAAGTGTTGGTATGCCATACAACCCCAATTCATTCATTCATTCATGTTTTTGTTCATTCATTCATTCATTCATTCATTCATTTATTCTTGTGATTTATAGAATAATAGATTGTCAAATTGTAAATTGTTTGATAAATTGATTAATTATATCAACTGATTACATCAAAGACGTGTATAGAAGGATAGGAAACTTGTATCTTTCTACTAAACGTTGATAAAATAGCATGCAAAAGTTAGTAATTTGGCAAATTTATCATTCCAATTACACAGGCAACTGATTTTTTTTACATTTTACATAAAATGTAAGGCGTGTGTAACTTTCAACGTTTTACAATGTTTTAAACATGCAGAATGATCTCAAATTTAAAATATTGCTGTTTGAAGTAAAATTTCTAGTAGTTTCCTTGATTTTTAGCTCTGAAGGCCAGCAGCGCTTATGTCATGGAAATTTGTCCATCGTCCATCTGTCGTCTTTCCATTAACCTTGTTCTTGTATATGCTATATCTTCCCCGGTTTTCATTGAATGTTAATCAAACTTGCACAGCAGTTATATAACCACAAAATCTGGAATGAGTTTTTGAAACCAGCGTGATTCAACCACAAATGCCCCCGCGCTTGATAAGCACATTTTAAGCAAAACTTTAAAAAACATTTTTTCTCTTAAAGTTCAAGGCCTAAACCTTTGTTATTTTACATGTACATTGCATTGGGGTCCTCTTAAAGATTTGTTGAAGTCCGGTCTCTAGGGTCAGATTTGGGGCCGCCATAAGGGTCATGGTTTTACATAGAGTTATATTGCGAACTGTTGTAGATGCCGTAGCACCTCCATTTTTCATTGAATCTTAACCAAACTTGCACAGCAGTTATATAACCACAAGATCTCAGACAAGTTCTTGAACCAGCAAGATTCAACTACAATTGACCCCACCAGGGGGCTTATAAGCATATTTTAACCCTTTGCTCCATAAGTATTTTCTTGGACTCTTCCAAATTTAAAGCATTAATTCACCACGTATCAGCAATTGGTGAATTATGTTTATATTAACTGACAGAGTGGAAAACAGTGCAGGAAGTGTTCAGATTGCTAGTTACGAGCAATCTGAACTCTTCCTGCACTGTTTTCAAAGGTCTTCTGATATTGGTGCGGGAAAACGCATATCCATGGGATAAAGGGTTAACGGAAACTTAAAAAGTTTGTTCAAACCAGGTCCCGGGTCATAGCAGTGGTCACAGTTTTACATACATTAAATATAAATAAAAAAAATTTGTGAGGGCACAGTAACAACCCCATAATTTTAAAGGAACTTACAAAAAAATCCTCTGAAATGCTCATCTGTTCATTTGTTGCCATCACAGTGAATCAGGCCTCTTGTTTAGTTACAGTAAACACATTTTGTATTCATGTGTACTTCAACAATTGTAAACCAAATTTAATGGGAATAGTTTCATTTTGTAGAGAATTCCATTGCACAAAGAAAGAATTTTGATTTGCATTCTGAGATGAATGGAAGTTAGGATATTTGAAAGTGTGATTTCACGAGATGTTGTGCGAGTATGTGAGTGTTCATAACATCTTAATCTGTTGCTATACCTTCTCTATGTAAGTCCTTGATTACATGTATGTCAGAAAAATATGCTATGAATAATCGTGTTTATAAATTCTACATATTCTATATATTGTTGACCTTAATTCTACTTTCATGAAAAAAAATAATGCTGACATGCAAAAGTATTGTTTAAAAAATACTGATTTAGGACTAATTGAAAGTTAGAATGAACATGTGTTCATTTCTTTTCAAAATACTGAGATTTTAGAAATTGTTTGATAACAAATCAAGCTATGCGTATGTATTCAATAAATATGCGGAACATTGTTAAACATATTTAGAGATGTTCCATGCTAATTAAATTTTTAAAAATGTTCAGCTGTAATATTTAATGAATTAAATAATATCTGCCTGACTGGTATTAAAATAAAATAGGTGGTATTAAAAATACTAGAAAAAGGGGCCATCCTTAGAAACATCCTTAGAAAAATGTTTGTTTGCTGTGATTCATCCTACTTTTTTTATGTTGAAAGGTAGGTAGAGCTTATTTTTTTCTCTCCAGATTTTGATTTTTCAGTCAGTTTAAACAAAATTGGATAGAAATTGTGAAAAAAAAAACCCAGTGAAAGTCGTATGAAAACATTTAGGTAGCTGCAATTTTGAGTGAGTAGGTAGAAGCATGGCAAACAATTTTTTTTTTAATAACGGCTTGATGGATAAAATCTATTTTTTACACATTTCTGATTTGATCTTTTACCAGAATTTTTTTAATTGCAGAGGATCTTAGGATGAATATGAGTAGAATGGCATTGTGAATCCTTACAGATGGAACTTGTGAACGTTCTCAAATACCGCTCAATATAAAGCTTTTGGCCAAATAAAGGCTCAAATCCATAACCTCAGTGATGAGACATAAGTGACCAACTGTCCCAGAAGGACCCTTTGCAAAATCTTTAATTCACCCAACTTTATACAGTAATCTGTTATGCTGTTTTCTTGTTTGAAGAACTGTACATTTTTTATTGTATCATTCATATTATATTTATCTTTTACTTTAGGCCTCAGTTTACCTACAGCATTTCACTAAGCTACAGGAGTTAGGATTTGATGGAGAGAAAATCGAAGATGCACTTGTGAAAACTGACAATGACAGAGAAAAGGCTCTTGATATTCTGACTGCATCATGAAGTTAACCTGAACTCTGGATCATCCTTCCAATGGAGTCAAAATTATGTTATTTTTTGTGATATTATTTCTTTGTTACCATTTTATAAATATTCACGCATATCATGTCAGAAAAAATATTTGAGATTTCTCGCCGCCTGGATAGTGATATCCTGGTTACATGTAAGGGAGATAATCTTACCCATACCAATGGTCACATGTAAGGGAGATATTCTTACCCATACCAGTGGGCACATGTAAGGGAGATAATCTTACCCTACCAGTGGTCACATGTAAGGGAGATAATCTTACCCATACCAACCTATCTGATATGGGTAAATGATGTATCTTGACCCCTTTGGTGAGATTTCCTTTTCTTGCTTACCAAACAGGGATATCTTTGCCAGGGTGTGAGATTAAAAAAACCTTACATGGATTGGATGTTCAAATAAAAAATTCTGTCATGGGGGATTAGCCCAAAGGATGGAATTTTATATCAGAACTAAAAAAAACAGGTCAGATTATTTGTCTTGCTTACCACATAACATATTGAATGTTTATTTTTATTTCAATAATTATTAAATTATACCAAAATAGCTTTTATAAACCAAATTATATATATAACATCATGTTTTGATATGTCATGTCATAAATTGTTCCAGTGTCACAACAGGGTTCGATGAGGGGGTGTAGGATGAAAATTCCGTGCCTGGTAAATATATGCGGAAATCCTCGTCCAGTATGCAAGAAAATCTTTTCTGTACTTGCTTGTCTCACATGGGTAAAGAGACGTTATTTTAAATCATTTGTTGACATCATTATTCTGACTTAATGTCTAGCTGTATTTTTGCAGATAATTTTGTTTGTTAATTTTTTAGATTAGTTTTTAAAGTAACATGTATTTATTAGTTAGAATCTGACCATATGGCAATTTAAATATTAGTAAGTTTCAATGTTTCAGAAGAAACCTTATTTATTGTTATACAGTGGTACTAAAAATAGGTAGAGGTACAATGGACAAGCCATAAGCAACTTTTCCTTAAGATCCAAGCATTGGTCTAATATTATCCCAGGTCCTTTTCACAGAATTTGGAAAAGGAGTCCAGCTTATAAATGAGGCAAAAAAAGTCAGAGTTTGAAACTATGACTGGGAAACCCAAGTAATGGGAAATTGTGGTCAGTTTTGATAAAAATACACTAGCTGTACTTGAGAGAGGACACTGAATGTTGGTGTCTACAAAGAAAGGTAAAAAACATAACTATATGTGGAAGGTTACTTATTTGAATACTGGCAAAATCATGCAAAATACTTTAAAAAATTCTACAGTATCTGCCTCGCCAAACTTTGATATAACAATGAAGTCAAATATTGAAATGGCCCTTATATGATTATTCGCCACATTTATGACTAATGTGTAATCATTTTCTAAAACCATATTTACATGTTACAAGAGGGTCCTCCGTGGTCGAATGGTCTAAGGCATCGTTTCAAGATCACTTGCCTGTCACAGCTAAGGTCTGAGGTGTTTCCGCTGGCTACAAAAACTTTATGTGAGAAAGTTTGGTCCTACTCCGATTTATTCAGGGTAGGGGAGGGGGGTTTCTTCCACCAATAAACCTAAATATATGTATAACCAGAAATGTGTTGAAAATGATGTTAAACCTCATTAAAAAAATGTCTTGCATGTATTCTCCTTTATATAACATGTACAGTTATCAGTAATATAATCAATATTAACATAAATACATAATAATAAAATATTTGGATAATCTTAAATTTTTAAGCTGCATGTATATGTATTCTCTTGTGTGAGAAATATTGATTTAGATATTAAGCACACATGCATCCAAAAGATGATTTTAAACCATTGTAATATTCAACATTATATTTATCTAAACATATTAAACTTGTAGGTATATGTATTAACATTCTTATATTATAAGTAATTGTTGACATTGTCCTTCAGTTAAGTATCTATGTTCCTTATGGTAATTTTCCCCATCTTGATTTTGGTCACCATCGCGAATCCTGCATCTACATGGCTCCTGTAAAATTAATTTCCCCTGGGTTTGATTAGTCCTCTGCTGATGAAACTGTATGTTCAAGGTCCTGGGGATAACTTCTTAAACTTGTTTATATTTTGTCACCACCAAATTTCCCTTATGACTGCAACAAAGGTAAAAGTAAGGGATTGAGATAAATAAAACGGTAACTATTTTCATACCTGCTTTCAGTGTTTCTGTTTGGATGTTAAATAAAACATGTGTGTTCCTGAATTATGTTCTTTCAGACTGGTTTCATGTAGGGGTCCTCCATGGCTGAGTGGTTTAAGGCGCCATCTCAAGATCACTTACCTCTCACTGCTAAAGTCATAGGTATGAGTCCCGCTCACTCCAAAAACTTAATGTGAGAAAGTTTCCAGTTACTTGCGAAAGGACAGCAGTTCTACTCAGTCTGACTCAGTCTGAGGTCTTCCTCCACCAGTTAAACTGGATATGCCATATATAACCTGAAATGTGTTGAAAATGGCATTTAACCCCATTCAAAAAAAAATTAAGGTGGTTTTATGTAAAATTGAACCCTATGTTACATCCAAGATGGCCATTATTTCTAAACATAGACAAAAGATAGGAAAATTCTGAGTACATGTAGTATTTCATCATAAGTGCATGTTTAATTCTGGATGAATATTTTTGAGATTAAGGTCTTAGATGGACCACTTGTTTACTTTTTAAAGTCAAAACATCTTTAATATCTAGACAGTCTTGTTAACTTCCTGTTATTTTAGTTATGTATTGTTGATAATAGAATATACATGTAACTTTTTACCTGCTGGTCAGACAGCGTATTTGTGTACTGTTATTTTTTTTAATTTAGTTTTAGTCATAGCATTAAGGCATTTACTCTTTACGACAATAATTGTAACCAGTAAGATTGTCTCTTTCATTTCAATATTCTCCTTTATTTTTCTTTGTTTATTGTTGTGTTTTAAGCTCTACTGGCCAAAGGCCAGAAGTGCTTATGTGATGGCATGTTGTCTGTCGTCTGTCGTCTGTTAGCAGCACTTTCTCTGAAACCACTAGGCCAATTAAACTTAAACTTCACATGGGTGTTTCTATTGCATAGGAGACTATACAGAAGATTTTTTTTTTTTCGATCTGAAATTCAAGATGGCCGCCTTTACTAAAAATAGTCAAAAACTTAAAAAATCTTCTTCTCATGAACGGCCCAACAGATTTTCAAAATGTTTATGTAGTAATGATGACCAACTATAGTTTTGTTAGATTTGTTCAAATGGTGTCCCTAGGGTTAAATATGACCCCGCCCTGAGGGTTCAATTAGGGGACACATGTCATTATAATTGAAATGATTTTGCCTTTATCTTCACAGAAGCATTGTTTGGTGAAGGAGGTTCAGATTTGTAAAAATGACTGGGTTCCACTGTCTTAAGGGGTCAGGAGGGGCCCCAAAATGGTACAAATTGGGAATTAGTAAAATTGTTTTCTTTAGAACCGGTATGTCAGATTTGTACATATTTGATATAAATTATCCCTAAGTGTAGGGGTTTGATTGCAGATAAGAATTTAGGGGCTAAAATTAATAGGGGCCCTGTTAGGGGACTTAGAATTTTACATAGGGATACTGTGGGAAAACAGAAAATTCTCTTTTTTTTTTCATTTATTCTGAAACCACTAGGCCAATTAAACTGAAACTTCACATGGATGTTTCTATTGCGATTGCACGGTCCAACAGATTTTCAAAATGTTTATGTAGTAATGATGACCAACTATAGTTTTGTTAGATTTGTTCAAATGGTGTCCCTAGAGTTAAAAATGACCCTGTTTCTATTGCATAGTAGAATTTCAAAAAGTGCTATGGCCACTATGAGTCGGTAGAGCGTCCTCAGGCCCTCTTGGGCCTCTTGTTTATGTTAGTGTTGTTTTTAATGGGTTGCCAGTTTAAAACTATTCCATGTCCAGTCCACATGTAGGATGTATATTTCGTATACAAATATGGCATATCCAGTTTATTGTTGGGGGAACGCCTCAGGATGAATCTGAGTAGAACCACCGTCCTTCCGCAAGTTACTGGCAAATTATCTCGCATAAAACGTCAAACAAAAAAGAGTAAAACCCGTGACCTTAGCGGTCAGAGATTAGAGAACATGAGACAGCGCCTTAGACCACTTGGTTATGAAGGATCATTGCTTGCTTGTTTTGTTATGCTAGCCTAGAATGCTATGTTGCTCAATTCAATCAATATTATTAAGTAAATGCATTTAATATTTGAAAAAGAAAACTTTGTTAACAAGTACTAGATGTTCAATGTACTTTCGATGATGTTAAATATTTTGTAAACTTGGACATTCAAATAAAATTTTAACTTTTGTGTTTCCGAGTAAGAACATCACCACTGTCAGTCTCAGAATTCACCAAATGAGTGTTATTTACATTTCATTATTTCTTGTCATGCTCATTATTTGATTTGTTGCAGGTATCAATGGTCTTGGTTTATTTTACATATTCATTTGTTGCTATTATTTGACTTGCTTTGTATGCAATTCGTCTCTTTGTGTGTAGAGGTTAATTTGGAATCTTCCTTCATTTTGGCATCAAATACAACCAACGCATTTACCTTTCAAAAACATTAATAGATGATTAAACAATCAACTAGATAAATCGTTAAAAATTATTTATGGTTGATATTGTATATATATTTTGCAGTTTTGAAGAAGAGAAAAGTAAACCAGTAAGATATATATATATTGCTGTTTTATTGTTGTTGTATTTTTTTTTAATCTGTATGTTAATTTGTTGTTTTTGTACATGTAGAGTGAACCTTGAATTTACCTTCCCGTTGGCATCGAATAACCTATAATGTGTTAGTAGGCCGTAAAACCCCATTTATTCATTTATTTATTGAATCTGAAACATGTGTAGTATAATTAATTTTATGATTGTTATAAAAATAATTAAATTTGAAATATCTTTGACAAAGAAACCAGTTTTAGAGGTGGCAAGATGAGACATTCTGTAGAATTTGTGTAATTTTTTAAATTTACTTTTGAAAAATGGGGAGCATTTGTACTAACTCTGGTGTTGACATTATTATGTATGAACTTCCACATGTGTGTTCACTACTATAAAGAGCACTTGAGAACAAGAAGGATAAATCTGATTTTATTTTAAGCAGAATTATGGCCGTTTTTATTCTTTATAGACAATTTGGTTAAAAAAAATATTTCAGCTCATTTTTCAGTTTCTTGCATGAAATTGTCACCACCTTTAAAGGCACTCAAAGGGTGAATGGAATTATTCACTTTTAATTACAGATTTGTTTTTAAATTTTATAAAAAGCTTCTTTCTTCTTATCTACAAGTCAAACTTCAATGAATCTTGTGTTTTCCCAACCATTAAGGGGGCTGAAAGGGACAAGTGGGACTACTCAATTTTGATTGAAGACAGAATTATGGCCCCTATAACTCTAGCAAAACTTGGTTAAAGTTTTATGACAAGATCTTCTCTTTAATATATAAGCTGGACCCATTAAGCTTATTCAATAGCACATCTGACTACCAATCCAGGAATCGTAATCCCTGCCCCACAATAATCTCCTAGATGATTGATATATGACATTGCCTCTCATTGTCCTTGATCTCTCATTGCTTATTCAAGTGAGAAAGTTATCAGTTACTTGCTGAGATTGATGTGCTAAATAGTCAAACAAAGTGTAACTATTAACCGTACATCAATAACTTTTTACACATGTATTCTTGATCATTCAGATGACTAAAGGGACAATCGAGATTTTGATTTTTGGAAACATTATGATCACTTTTATACGGAGACATTTTGGTTATAGTGTTTTAGAAAATTCATATTTCGCAAAATATTTAGAAAAATGAGGTTCATGTTTATAGAATGTTAATATCTCGATAATTGCTCTCATACTGTGCATTGAAATTTTGGAGAAAGGCTTCATATTTATGTATAGTCCTCTGTCATTTGATAGTTTCTGGTTTGATGCAAGCTTTCAAAAGTTGAACATGCTGTCCTTTATCAGCTTCTGTTTTTCACTTTGTTAAAAAAAATTAATTGCAAAGACAGCCAATGTTCATTCTTTTGGTGACATATCACTTATTACGTTGGTGATACTCTAAAAGTAATTCTAATAGTGTTAATAATTTGAAACTTTTTTCCCAGTAATAAAGACTTTTTTTTCTTAATCTGATTTTTTACCCTATTGTAAATGTCATGTTTTACCTCATTAACAGGGTTGCATTAGTTACCTTGAATATTTTATATGTATTAGTAAATGCTTGTGCTCCTCAACTGAACTTGCATTTAACGTAAATCCAACTACAAGTGAACAGCATTCTATAGCAAATGTGTGCAATGAACACATCATTCAGTTGATCAGTGCGGAGGGCATGGCCAAGTGATAGAGCATCGGACCAGGGAACAGAGTGTCATGGGTTCGATCCTCTGCCACGGCTATGTTTGGTGTCCTTGAGTAAGAAACTTTATGTTTAGTAATTGTTCTACTGAGGACGACTTCTAGTGTAATTTGTCTAAGTTGTAATTGTTTCATAATCAAAGTAAAATAAATAGTTTATAAATTAAATTGATTTGTGGCATCAGACATTAGCTAATGCATTAAACATTCAGTATTACTGAACTTAGCCCTGGTAATGTCTAAATGATGAATGATTGTTATTTGTACGATGGAGAAAGGAAACAAAAAGAGAGGGAAGTGTTTTTTTATATGTTGTCAGTTTAAAGAATTACTTGGGCTGTGCAATATCTAAAGTTTGAAATGTGTGTATGTTTTTTTGGGGTATTGGTGATTTATTTATGAACAATCTTGTTTTAATTACATTGTCATACATGTATGTTTTTAAATGTGTTGTTGTCTGCAAATTTCATTTAAACAAAACAAAACAAAAAGTCTTTCATATTTGCTTGCAAGTGATCAATTTTGTGACATTGTTATATATATTTTGGGCAACTGTGACCTACTTGTATTATTATATTGTGAATCTATGACATAATTATGATTGTGAGTTGGTAATTATGTCAATGTATAAACCATCAGTGATAAGTACATTAAAACGTGTTCTAATCAGAATACAAAGTTGTGCGTCTTCCCCTTATTCAAGTTCCAGAAATCATCCAGCAGTCAGGTGGTTGTTTTGCATGAATATTTATTGTCATTTTATGCATTCAAAGGCTTACAGATGATCAGTTAACCTAACCATTCTTTCCTGGCTTCCTGGGAGGTTAACCAATACTCAAGCACACTCATATCCTCAAGTAACTGATAACTAATTTCTCAATTAAATAAGCAGTGGCGAGACGAATGATAGCGAGATGCAATGTCATATATCAATCATTACGGAAATAGGTATTCAAATTTATGACACCTCTTGTGCTCTACTGGGTCAGGCTTGGTGGGTTGTGCCGCGTCTTCTTGTAATTCAAATTTAAGAAACCATGCCGCAAATTTATTTTGTAGTTATAAAACTAAGTCATTCCTTAAATGGTAGAAAGTTTATGTATCAATTTTATTTCCTCATTTAAACTCGAGAACTACTGCTTATGCTAAGACGAAAGGTATTTTTGATTTTGAAATCACTACGAGAAATATAAAGGTCACTTCAATCAGATATTGTAATTTGTTAACTACATAGTGATTGTGAAGTACTGCTATTATGTGAAAGGAATTGTTTTATTGGTTTTGAGGTAATTAGTCTACATAAAAAGTGTAATCCCTTTGATCAGATAAAGTAAATTGTTTTCTACTTAATTAGTGAGATCACTGCATCCAGCTTCACGAAACCTCGCAGAAACAGTGTCGCTTGTGTTAAAAGTATTGAATATAATGATTTTGAAGTCTTCGCATGAAAAGTCTGTTTGAACCAACAATTAAAAAAGGATTTTCGACTCGTGAACTACCGGCTCTGTAACTCGTGATCTACTGATTCTATATAACTCATGAACTACTGCAACTTCACAGTAATGTTGCTTAAGTGGAGAAAACTATCGGTACTGATTTTAAGTTTGAGGTCTGGGTAATTATCCTAATGTATGTTTTCAAAGTTGTCAGTTGTATTAATGATTAAAAGCAGAATTTTGAGTTTTCATTGAGTAATAAAAAAACTTAGGGTAGTATTAATGTTCATTAAGCCTCTGGCAACATCAAACTAGACTTTTTATTACCCGGTGAAAAATACTTGAATATTACATAAAACTATTGCGTTATTATGCTATTTCCACATTAAAAAGGTTGATCATATGCACATCACAAAACCAATGTCATGATTGGAACAGCAACATTGTGACCACGCTGAGAGCATGCAAGCATTTTCATGGCAACTTTAGGGCAAACGTCACATAAATTCACGACAATGTGAAGTTATACCAGAAATATAAAACCGTGCAACCAATTGAATGCGCACTAGTATTATTTAGCTCTGCCCAGCTGTAAATGTGTGAAATAAAATGCAGTTTATCTATATATATATAGTTCATTAAGACAGATTGCAGTAGAAATGTATATAAACTAGTTTGAGCTCATTAGTTGGGATTTGTAAGCCTTTCTGCCACTGCTGAAAGCTATTTTTCAGAACAAAAGATGTGGTACTCTGGTAGGCCTGGTCTTATACCCTTGTAGGGGGTGATCTTGTGTACAAAATTTGCAACATGTACATTTCATTAGCTGGTGTATTATAACTTGGTTGGTGGTGACCTTGTTATCATTTCCTTCTATATGGATGTTTTTTGTTTTTTTTTAATGGGGTTAACTCCATTTTCAACACATTTCAAGTTATATATGGCATAGCCAGTTTTACCGGTGGAGGAAGACCTCAGACTGAGTAGAACCACCGTCCTTCCGCAAGTAAATGGAAACCTTCTCACATAAAAGTATTTGGAGCAAGTGACACTCAAACCTACGACCTTTGCAGTGAGAGATAAGTGATCTCGAGACAGCGCCTTAGACCACTCGGCCACGGAGGACCTTCTATATAAATGTATGTTACACCTCAGTCAAGGCACAGCAGTGAAAGCTATTTACTATTATCCAGTCAGTTTACGTTAACCACAAATCAGTTTCACTGAATACAGAGCACAACACTTATCAAGTATTTTTCAATTGGAAAGTAGCATATAAAACAAACCAAGAAATAAAGCTGCGATTATTTATTTTAAATTTATCAAAAGTTCAAATTTTTTTCTAGATTATTGATTAAGTTTTTAACAGTTCCAAGATTGGTTTACCAGTAAAATCATTAATGTATCTTATACTCCAAAATGTACATCAATGTTTGTACAATATCATTTGAAATTTTTACTTACATGGTAACATTTTAAAATCAAACAGCTTTCATTTTTAACAACCAACTAAAAGCAAGCAAGCACTACAAGCACGCACTATTACGATTATGTAAGGTATACTACAAGTTAATCCTTGAATATATACATGTATATATCTATTAAATAATACCATGTTTAGACTAGAAATGTATCTATCAACATGAATCCTTGCTAATGATCGGAAACCAATTTTTTACCAAAAAGGGGTTATAACTCCTGTAAATTTCATCATCAGATACCCCCGGGTGACGATTTCGATATTCTCCATGCATCATGATAAATGGAGAGCATCATAATGAATTACCCATGGGTATTCGTTGATTGTAAATTTTGACCCACAACAAATATCGAACTTAACCTGTATTTTATAATAATACAGGTGCATCAAAAATAGAACCCTTCAGACGTTACTGGTCTGATTGTTTTTACTTTGAATGGCAGGAGCTTAAAAATTAACAGTAAAACTCTAAATGGCACCTGGGCGTATAATAGAATCTCTATTAAACTCTAAATGGCATGCGGGCATTTATTAGAATCACTGTAAAACTACAATGGCACCTGGACATTTATTAGAATCACTGTAAAACTACAATGGCACCAGGACATACATGTGTATATTAGAATTACTTAACATCAATGTTTAATTAAATGTCTACATTATCTATATACAATGTAAATTTCTATAAGCACAATTATAAGCACATACAATTTAATTTTCCCACTTGAATTAGCTGTGAGAGATGAATGACAATGAGAGGCAATGTTTATTAATCATCAAAGACCTTTGATCGGACTCACAATCCTAATTAATAGGTCAGATTTTTTTAAAGAAATTCTACAATACTTCAAGTTGCTTGTGCACATGAACAAATTACAGATTATCCGGACTTGTCTTCAAACCATGTACTGCAAATTTTCATAAATGTATCCATAAATACATGTGATATAATTTCTGAAGATAGGATTGAAAAGTTCATTGTATAATATCTATACATACGGACAACATGACTTCTACTTGTACTTATAGCTACATACAACTTTTAAACAATATAAACCTTTAACAGTATTGCATTTAGTTTATACTAATTTATTTTTAACCCAACTGCGATGAAAGTATGAACTGCTCTCGAGTCTGCTTCCTGGGTAGAACCAATACCAAGTGTTGTTTTTATGAGAAGCATCGGGTCGAGCTGATAAGTGAACCCGCCACCTCTGGCGTGAGTGGCCAACACTATCCATTACACTACCGTCCCATTTAAATTGTATTGCAATTTTGTAAGAAATTTATATTGGATATCCATATACTGTGAAATCATTTATATTTGTGGGGAACTAATTTTTTTTCCTTTATTCTTTCATCAATTACATCACATGTACATAAATTATATGTATCAATATTTGAGGTCATTCTAGTGTTCAATCACATGTAAGACCTTTGATTCAGTGCTAAACACAGACAGTTTCTTAGAAAGAATGTCAACTGTCTTGGCAAACAAAATACTTGTGCACATGTGTACACATTTTTTTCCAGCTCACTTTCAAGCATACAACACAAGGAACAGATTAACTGACATGTTTTCTCATACATGCGCCTTCAAATGATTGTCATATATGCAGACAGAGGTCAATAATTATAAACATGGCTATGCAATTATAAATACTTAAAAAGTTTAACGTCAGAGATGGAGAAAATATTGCTAAAATTACTGGATTTAACAAACTTAAATCCCAATGACGTTTTTGAACCAAAAACAATGCAAATTTAATCCTAATGACAATAAATCATTTCATAGAATACAAACATAAGCAATCTTTATATAACTGACATCTACAAGTACATGAAATATAGTTGTTTAAGACAAAATCAATATATGGAATCTGTATAAACTGATGACATCTGTCATTAGTGTTCTATATACATCATCTGTTATACGAAATCCATGAAGGTCTGTAATGCAAGACATTCTATGTGTGACGTAACTTTGTATTCTTCTTGCCCTTGTTTTTATCAGCAAGGGCTTGTGCCTTACTGGAGGTGGTCTTGTTCAAGTTGTTATACTTCTTGTCATCTCCCCTGAAATAGAACACATGTTTTCACTGATTTATACGGAACATTTGGAAATATAAACATGGACAAAACTTTAATACTATTTATATTAACTATATAACTTTTACTTAACATTGAGGCATATCCCAGAAATATGGTATATTTACAAAAAACAAAATGAAGAATTCTTAATTTTATTCAAAAACATACCTCACCATGGAAGAATCAAGGTAAAGATGTTATTTTAATTGGTTTTTAATATGAGCAGATATTAACGGGAAATTTCATCAAAATCTTAAAAAAAATATGAATAATTTGTCGCAAACTATTTTTTAAAGAACATGTACTTATTTAATTGCATTATGAGATGATGGTTTCCAATGTATCAACACCATGTCAATAAATGAAAGAAAACTTTAACAATGAACCATATTTTATCAAACATAAGCACATTATTTTTACAAAAATATTTCGTCAACGCATTAGATATATTTCTGCATTGCTAATCCTTTTATTTCCATGACAGTTTTTCATATGTTTTATTGCTATACTATTTGATAATTCCATTTGCAATTACATAGACATGCAAATCTTCCTGCTGGACTGATCTCAACTGCCAGCCTACCATCCTTCAAGATGGGGGTTTCAATACCAAGTTATCAACCTGTATATGTGGGATTTTAAAGCACACTTGGTCCTCAACGCCATATTAACATACACTCAATTCAAGAATGCTCAGTTTTTGAGGGATGAATTACTTGGAAGAAGAAGAAAAATTAGTTAAATTAGGCTTCATGCATTCATCTATATTATAATACATGAAAATATTTCAGTACCTGCTCATGGTGATCTTGTTTCTACAGCCGCGGCCTCCTTCCCAATGGGTTGAGCGAGCCTTAGTTAGGGCACTACTGCATCCCACACATGGCTTTTCAGCAGCGTATGGCTATAAATAACAAACATGAAAAATGTTACTTATTGATAATGGATCCACTACAATGTTTCTTCCTACATGATAAGATTGTTACACAATAATTTTTTAAATATTAAATGTACTTTATACAATACTTGTGCAAAAAGCAGCAACTGAGGATACATAATTGCTTATATGAGATTGCAGGTTATATACAAATAATGCTTAGTGCATACTGGGACAAGCACACTTTTCTGAATATTTCTATGGGATATGTAAAATTGTGGCCTCTAGGTTGGAATAAAATCTGACCATATGGCGATCATTTCTATAAACTTGGTAAAGCATCATAAAAATGTACTACTTGCTATTTAATTCTAAGAGCTCCTTGGGATGGGGTGTCATTGCAGTGGAAATAGTGTTGGTCACTCATGCTATAGATTACAAGTTCAATCCCCAGCTCAACTCATTGACCTCTCAAAAAAATAACACTCAGCCTGGTTCTACCTAAAAGGCGGACTCGACAGCAATTCATACAGGCTTTGAGCTTTTTCACAGTCAAGCTAAAATAAATTAGTATACATGTAAACTAGCTCTCTGGATTTGTTTCCTAATAGATGATGTTTAAACTTTGTCTTATTTATCTCTCTACAATATCCAATGACACCGTCATTTTTCATTATAAGGAATCATCATAATGTATTGAGTAGTTCATGTCCAGAACTGATGTTATGGACAATGCAGAAAATATGTACATGTAGTCTCCTATATAATAGAAAACATCCATGTGAAATTAAAGAGTATAATTTGTCACATGATTTCAGAGAAAATGCTGCTAGCAGACAGCAAGGAACAGCAATCTATAGATACTGCACAAAACTGGTCTTGCCTTTGACCAGCAGAACTAATGGTTTGGAAATATGCAAGGTATTTACCTGCTCTCTGCAACAATAGCCACATATCATCCTGTTGGCGTACTTCATCTCGTGATCTTCTCTGTCATCATGACACTGGTCACATGGATAGCACTTGCCACAGCATGGAAACCTGAACACAACACAACACTATGTATATACACTTTCACAGTATACAACGTTTAAGAAAGTAAACATACACATCATATGCTCATTTTCATTATTAGATATATTGCAGATATGGAAGAGTATTTTTTCTGTTATTTAAAATATGAATGTACATGATGTAGATGTATATAAAACTGATCAGCTGGCTGGTAAAAACAATGTTTTTCAATTTTATAACTACTTTTTTTTTAAATTCTATTCTTTGTATTTTTTTAAAAAATTTCTTTCAACATACAGACCAGAGTATTGCTTTGAACATAGATATCAACTGAAGTTAATTTCATCCAGAACATGAAATGATTGAGTGAACCCACCTTAGCCACCTGAAGCTTTTCTTGTAATGTTTGCAAGATCCATTATCAGGGAGTGGTTTACCCTCCTGGATTGCTGGATCCTTCATCACACGGCCCATCTTCTTCACATTCACCTGATGTATGCTTCCAGAAACTGTAACCATACAAATAAATACAGGTTAATCTCGCATTTTAACATTTCTGTATTTTTGTTTAGGTTGTGTATATAGAATTAGTTGGTGAACTTTTGGAGAATAGTTGCTTTACTTTATAAAAATTAAACAGTAACCAAAAGAAAATATGAGTGTTTTTTATTTAAATTTAATTATAATCTAATTTTTTTTATTTTAGGTTATTACAACAGCAACACTACCTAAGTTAGTTTTCTAATCTTAATCCTTTTATTCAGTTTGTTTCAATATACAGTATCTTTTTTTGCCATCGAGCGTTAACAGATGAATAGATAATCTAACTACCGGTACTCTTTCCTGGGATCCTGGAAAATTAACCAGTACTCGATCACATCCCATCTTTGCAAGTAGCTGAAAACTTTCCCACTTAAAATCAGCTAAGAGTAGTTAAACTTATTTATTTTTACCTCAATTGTGAAACAAGTTCTTATGACTTAGGCAAATCACACTCGAAGTCTTTCTGGTTAAAATAAGTACTAAGCGTATGCGGAAAAGTGTCTTGCTCAAGGACATCACACATAGCTGTGGCTATGAATGATCAATGACAATGAGATGCAATGTCGTATATCAATTATCATGGAGACTGTAACCTGGTGGGAATCCGAACTCACAACCCCTGGATGATAGTCAGACATGCTACAGACTGAGTTAACTGGGTCCACCGTTTGTATTCTGAATGAATTACCAAATCCTATTAAGTATTTTTAACCTGGGAAGAAACAAGTGTATTATGATCATTATGAATAGCTGTTATTTCAGTATTGCATCATTTACTGCAGTTCTGCCAGTCAATATACTTAGTTTGGATGGTTTTTCCATTTGGTTTTCCCAAAAGCTGATGGTGAAAAAAAAAATTCACTGTTATGGTTTTGACATGGGATTGGACAATGCAATTTATCTTGTTTGAGTAATTTTCAATATGCAATGCAACCAATCATGTTTGATATTGTATGTGTTTTAGCTTATCTTTCAACAATTTATCAGTCATGTCGTGCCGATGTCCATTTAAGACTGTATTCTAAGCACTGACAAACTGAAGTATTATGCAGTCGACACAAGGTATGATACCCCACCAGTCACATTATACTGACACCGAGTTGACCAGACCTAGAACTATCCTCTTAATGTTGAGCATCAAGCAAGGAAGCCTCTAGTACCATTTGCAAGTCTTTGTCACTACCCAGCCAGGGATCGAACCCATGACCTCCCAGCAAAGCAGATGCTCTACCTCCAGACCAGAACTGTTGTATATCATATACATGTATGAACCTCCAGACCAGTTTACGATATCATCTTTTGTTTCCTCATTCTATATATAATATTCGTAATATAAAAATTTCCATGTTTATAATATTTTTTGAACACTTACAATGACTTGGGTCCACTTCTGACTGGGTAAGTTTTATAAACTTGAAAGTCTCTGTGCCAAACTTCATCTTGTTATGGCATTCCCGGCACCACATCTCCAGCTGCTTGCCAGGAACAATTGACTGTAATCACAATCAGTGTCACATTACAATTTTGATCTCATTACAAAATACATTGAATTCAATATCTCACAAAAGAGTATCTGAATGTAGAACTGTTCATTGTGAAAGCAGTGAAATTGTGTAAATCAATTTTAATATTATGTATGTGAATTGCATTTCTTTAGTAAGAAAGCAGTGACTACATGTAGGACTCACTCATTAGAAGTAAAGTAACATCTTAAAACATTTTAAACAGTAGTAAACACAAAAAAAGCATAAAACACTGTGAGCACTTTGAAACAAGATGGAAGCCACAAACTTCAGAAAGGTCAACCCAAAAATCATACAATATATTAGAATATATTTAAAAGAGAGGCACATAACCTTTACAATTCGCATAAAATAACCAGCATGCTAATACTACAACATTTACATTTATGGCACCCAGATTTATTGGAGGAAAAATTCAGAACCAATTCATTTCCGCAAAAAACTTACTTTGCGACAAAATTTGACTATGGAGAAAATAATAATCTTCAGTTTAAATATTAATTAGACTCCCAGTTATTCTCCTAACATTGTATGCTTTATACACACTTACCTTAACTAACACGTCCCTGGAACAGACAATGCAGCCCACAGAGAAATGGCAGTCCTGAAGGATTAAATCAAATGCCTGACAACCATCCAGGTCCAAGTATCCAAAGGTCGATGAGTATCCATGTGCAAGTGTAGGCCGGAATACAACAAGCTGTGTGCTGTTGCATTTACTACATGCAACAGAGTTTACACGGTTCGGTGGGGTGGTGAAGTCTGTCTGATTTTTACATCTACTGCACTGGACCACCAGTCGCAACTTTTCCACCATGACTGTGGTAATAAACCACATCTGCATGTTGCGGAAGGCCATCTCAGTTCCTCGGCGTTCAGTATCCATTGAAACCTGGGGTCGCTTGTGCTCTGTCTTATCTTCTTCATCTTCATCTTCTTCTTCTTCATCATCATCATCATCATCAGTACTCTGGCTGCTTCTCTTATTGGGACCAAGATAAACTTCATCAGCTGTGTTATCACTCTGTATTATAAAATAATAATAACATTTCTAATTACTATACACGAATGTTCATTTTTCCCTCTGAAACTCAAATACACAATAACATTTTAATGTTTTGAACAAGGTCAACAACAATAAGAGTGGGGTTTAAGCCAATTTAAATAAATTCCCTTTTCTCAAAAGAAACAAATCCAGAAAGTCTCATCAAAATATCTTTAAATAAAATATTAATGAGACAAAAATATTTCTCTATTTTTAGCTATAGTGACCTTGACCTTATTCAGGTAAACAGCAATGCAATGCTCCATTTTCACAAATGAACTTACATTAATTTTTTTATCAAGTTTCTTAAGATATACTTAAAAGCAATACCAAGCTTTCCTTTCATGTAAGAAACCTATTCAATCTGACAGAAAAAGTTCATCAAAACCGTGTTTCTATTTTAAATACAGTTAAATTGATTTGATGTAGCTCAAAGCAATCCAAAGCTTCTGTTTCAAATTAGAACAAATCTATCCAATTTCACAATTATGTATAAAAGGAAAATGAGGTTATGGAAAAACATGAGAGAAGACAATGAAGATGGTAAGTTTATACCAAGTTTTGCAAGCAATATGATAAAGGAACAAATTGACAAGAAGTACATACATGTACAAGTGACAATCAGACTGATGTTGTTAGAAATCAAAACTTTTGCTTGACAGAAATCTATTAAACCCTACATCACAATAAATGTATGACAATGTATGCAATATTAACCATAATACTGAGCTAACATTTATATTGTATATATAGTCTTTGACATGAAAACCCTTTTACCTTTCTGTATACTTCAGCTTGGGACACATCATCTGTATCTTCAGGAGTTTGCATGAACTGATCATCAGAAACTTGCTCCTGATCAGTGTTGCCAGAAGACTGACTGTCTTGGTTCTTTCGAAGTTCCTTAGCCGAAATAAATTGCATACCAGCAGCCTTTGCAGTAAGCTCTCGTCGCAACTGTGGAATAGTTAATTCTCATTTACTAAGTTGTGAATCAATAACAAAAATGGTATTTCCATACTCACATTTGTTTATTTTTACTAAATTTTCTTTACATTCTCTTTTCACTACTTCTTTAAATAATGTATTATAAATAATTTAATCTCATTTTCAACTAAGTTCTGGTATCCACCAAAATTATTTGGAGCCATACAATGCTTCTGTAAAAGATTATTTATATTAAGCATTGGAATTTCTGAATAAAGCATTGAAATTTTAAGTAAATTGTAAAATTAGCATTGGATACTGAGTAGCGATAATTTCAAAATCAATCTGTTTATCTCAAATAGCATTTAGATCAAAATATTCTGTTTTTACCCTTAACATTTTGAAAATAAGCATTGCATACAAATTGAAGATATAAATTACTAATTTGAATAAAAGCTTATCTGGCACGCGGCCATAGACATCTCAACTGTGCAGCTTGTTACGTAAGTGTTATACACAGAAGGTAAAACATGCAGTACCTGCTTTAAACCTTCAGTGACAATGCTCTCCATATTTTTATCCATCCAGCGTAGAAATGGTCGAAACAGCAGTTCCACTGTACCTTTAGCGAGACAGTCTTCTTCTGTCTTGGCTACCCATTCTTGAAGTGAAACCTCAATGTATCTAAACAAAAATAAATATAATGTGAACAATTTTCATGTACTAATCAGCTTATGTACAAATGTTTTATAAAAATTTAATAACACATGGATCCTTATAATACTAGTTTATATACTCATTTTCAATCTAGAAAAGATTACAGTGTGGCAACATTATTTCAATGAACAACTTTTGTTACTATTGAAGGCCATTATTCCAATTATGGCAGACTTTTATCATGTTTTGATTATATATACCTTAACAGTGAATGAATTAATAGGGTTTTATGGCGTACCAACACATTATAGGTTATTCGACGCCAACAGGAAGGAAGATTCCAGGTTCACTCTACATGTACAAAAACAACAAATTAACATACAGATTAAAAAAAATACATCAACAAATGAATATACAGAATGAACCTAGAACCTTTGTACCTGCAGAACTGCAGAGTTTCAGCAAATTCTATCATATTACTCAATTTGTCACTTCTTACAACATGCATAAGCCACATTGATCCTATTCTTGCCATCCCTCATGGCTCCCTGGAACATTAACAGTGAAATATTGTACTATTTTAACAGTGAATTTTAATTGATATATCGTAGTAGCCAATGATGTATAAAGAGAATGGTAGGGAACATGGTATAGATTTTGTGAGAACACAAGCTTTAACAAAATCTCAATCAGTTACTTTCCCTTACTTTCCCTTCTCTATGTATCACACCTTGCTTAACTAATAATTTTAATTTTATGATTGAAAACAATGAAATAACCGCTTAATATTTCACTGTTTTTAACTGGAAATTATCAAAGATACTGTAAGTCACTGTGAAATCTCAATAAGTTATTTAAATGTATAAAATATAATTTAAATAAAAATTTCAAATGCATCAAACATGTCTAATGATGTAATTTGTAAAGTTACAAAATAAACTTATTTGATCAAATCAAGGCTATGGATTTATTAAACAGATAGGCAGGACAATAATTAAATTACAACCGATGATGATGGGCTGTATCAACACTGTTAATGACACATACCTTCTCACTGTCTCTGGTAAGTCTTGTTCAACAGGCAGAGCTACTGTGAATAGCTAAAATATAAACAAAATGAAAAAGAAATTAAATTTGATATAAACTACTATTCGCGGAGCAAATATTGAGCCAATAGAAGAAATTAACATGTATTTGTAATATGAAGTGATTTACTACATCTCAGTTACACTAAAACTGGTATTTTCAATTATTTCTAAAAAAAAAAAAGGTATTTTTTTCTTAGCAAACGTAGTACCAGTGCTTTTTTTTCAAAAATTAAGAAGTGGCCAAAATGTCTTACTAAGCTTGAATTTTTTCTATTCAATGCAAATACTTTATTGAAGAAAATAAATTTAAGATTCTTTTGGTTTTTATTCAAATTCGATTCTTCACATATATTTGTGTATGTAATGCAATGCCAGAAAACCAAGTCTCCTAGAATTCCATGGGACATGTAAGGACAATTTGTTGTTAAATGAGAAATTACTATACAGCTTTGATTAATTAATAGCTGACAAATTTAATATTTAATCCGAAACAAATGTCAAAGCTGTTGTCATGTTGACTTATATGTGTCATTGATTTCAATCAATAATACAACAGTCTTCATTTTTAGCTTACCTTCAACGGATAGTCCTCTCCAAATGTGACTTCAATATCAAATAACCTGACATCATAGGGCTGAAATTATATAACCATACCCCAATTACAGATACTGATAAAATACAAGAAAAGCAACTACATGTATATATTTATATTCCTTACAATATAACACATTTAATGCTCTGGTTACTTTTAAAAAATACTGCAGTGGTGGTCTAGGGGTAGAGCGTTCGCCTCACATTCAGAAGGTTGTGGGTTTGATCCAGGGTCACACCAAAGACTTGAAAAATGGTACTACAGGCTTCCTTGCCAGGGTCTCAGCATCTACAGGATAGTTCTAGATCTGGTCAGCCCAGTGTCAGTATAATGTAACTGGATGGGGTACTATGGTGTCTGCAGCATGATACTCCAGTTTGGCAGTGATTAATAGAATAATGAATACTGTCTCAAGTGGACAATGTTGTGATATAACTGAAAAATGTTGAAACCAATGCTAAACACCATTCTCAAAAATTACCTAGTTAATAATATATCTATTAAATGCAATAAAAGATATTTATAACCATAGGAAGCCAAAATGAAATTTGAAATAACACGACTTGCCCTTTATTTAGAGCAATAACTTACCCAATCTGGGTCTGTTGGGGAAAATGTGAAAACAGATGTTGATGTCTTGTAAGTTTCCTCCACAATAACCAGACGAGGAAATCTCCTTTTCAGTTGCCTGATCTCAGTTTCCTTCAGCTCTGCAACTTTTTCTGTCAAAATTTCACTTCTTTTGTATACATGAATGACTTTGGGAGCTGTGGCTGGTGGCCTCGATTTATTTGAAATATTTATTTCTTTTTTTTTCGTTTCCTCTGATTTGATTTTTATCTCCTTTAAATCATTTTCTAGATCAATGACATCTCTCGGATGAAAGTAACGGCATCTTTTCCCAAACCGGCAACCACCTTGCTTGAAAAAGTGACAAATTTTTACTCTTTTCTTTTTATTCAAATTCTTACTTTCTGGTTCCTGCTGCTCTGTTGATAAAAAATCATCTTCAGGTTTGGCGAACTCTTGGCCTTCATCTTGCATTTGATTTTGCTCATCATGTTGTTCTTTCGACTTATTCAGCTCATTGCAAAGATTTTGATCTTGAGGTGGCTGCTTTGCAACTCGAACATGTTGGTATCTGCACCTTTTTCCATAGCGACAAAATCGATTTTTTGCATAAAATTTGCAAATATTCAACACTGCGGGTTGGGGATCTTGGTTTTCTTGATTTAGGCTTCCATTTTCTTCTGGTGTGTCTGGGTTTTGAAATAAAACTGAAGAAACTTCTACTTCAACAACTGCACAATCGGGAGGATTCTTTACTGCTTCATCTTGATTATGTTCTTCACGTTGTTCTGGCTGAATAACTGTCTCGTGGAGAAATTTACAATGTTTACCAAAGCGACACTTTCCAACTGAATTATAAAAATGACAGGGACGCTTTAGCATAACACAGGTAGAATTCACAAATTTGCTGGAATACTCTTCCGACAGTTTAAAGTTGTCCAAACTCTGAACAGAGATAAGAGTGCTTCCCACTTTTGATGCGTTGGTCAAAGAGTTCAAATTTGATTCCAAATTAATTGCGAGTAACCAAAGAACAACGTACTGAAAAATGAACCTAGAAACAAACCAGAAACCAGTTGCCAAAAACTTCCAACTTTCTTTCTAATACGTTTCCTTCTAAAATGCTTGTCCCTCAGTGGGGAATAATTAGATGTGCACGCTCTTTCCGCTTTTATACTGGTATATATCTAAATTTAGACCGAAATATTGCACCACAAAGAGAAATTTAGATAAGAGCAGAGAATGTTATTGCGAAATCCGCCCAGGTTCAAGGTCTATGTGATATATGAGGACAAGTTTATTTTGCGGCTCAGCCTTAATTCTGCAGATTCGCGGCGACAGTCAGATATGGGAATACACGGCATATTTTGGTGTATATAGTCAATTATTTATTAGACACACCTATAAGTTTGAAATATTTTACATGATAAGTTTCACCTAATATCTATAGGTATTTTCAAAGCTCTAATTAACCGATGATGTATGCACTAGAAGCGGTACGAATGGGCAGGTCTTTTCCCCGGAACCCTACCTGATATTGATAAGGAAAACCCGGAGCCCACGGAACCCTTCGTAACTTACTTATTATGCAACATAGATTCATAATTTTGGTACCAACTGAAAGAGTATGAAGTTGTCTTTACGTTCATGGTAAAAAAAATAACTTTATGATTAGAATTTTGTTTTTAAATTAGGATCAAAGTTGGGTAAATTTTCATTTTCATTGAAATATTGCAGTAAAAATTCAATATTATAAATCCCGGAACCCACGGAACCCTTCGTAACTTATTTATTATGCTTTATAAATTTATAATTTTGATACCAACTGAAAGAGTATGAAGTTGTCTTTACGTTCATAGTAAAAAAAATAACTTTATGATTAGAATTTTGTTTTTAAATTAGGATCAAAGTTGGGTAAATTTTCATTTTCATTGAAATATTGCAGTCAAAATTCAATATTATAAAACCCGGAACCCACGGAACCCTTCGTAACTTACTTATTATGCAACATAGATTCATAATTTTGGTACCAACTGAAAGAGTATGAAGTTGTCTTTACGTTCATAGTAAAAAAAATAACTTTATGATTAGAATTTTGTTTTTAAATTAGGATCAAAGTTGGGTAAATTTTCATTTTCATTGAAATATTGCAGTAAAAATTCAATATTATAAAACCCGGAACCCACGGAACCCTTCGTAACTTATTTATTATGCTTTATAAATTTATAATTTTGATACCAACTGAAAGAGTATGTAGTTGTCTTTACGTTCATAGTAAAAAATAACTTTAATAATAGAAATTTATTTTTGGTTTATATCAAAATTAGGGAAAAAATAATTAAAAACAGGTAAAAATAATTATAAAATATTTGAAGAAAAAAACAACAACCCGGATCCGACGGAACATTTTGTTTTTTCATTGTTCAAATTTAAATACACATTCAGTATCAATTATTTACATTGATATTTCACGGCAAATAATTGATAACGGGTATAACAAAGCCACACGGTGTAAATCCACAAATATTTCACACGTGCGAAACCACACTCGGCGAAGTTAATTGAATAACAATTAAAATGAATATATTATTTATTTATTTATTTATTTATTTATTTATTTATTTATTTATTTATTTATTTATTTATTTATTTATTTATTTATTTATTTATTTCCTTCTCATCATAATGTACAAACATTTAATAAAATCAATGTACATATGCATGAAATAAAGTATATTATGCCATTCACATTAGAATTATAAGAGACTCCGTATTAAAAAACAACAACATTATTCTTACATAGACAGTTATGATCCTTCAGTGGACTGATTTATTTATATTTGTTAAAACATATTGTATACACAAACATGACCAGTTATTGTTAATCGTACCAAAGTGCATGACAACGTGATACAGAATACTAAAATAGAATTATAAGAGACCATAATAACATATCTAACAAAACAAACATTCAATTTATATTACAATAAATTTTTAAGGCAATTTATAATAATATGATACATAATAAAAAATTGAACAACAACAATTTATTTGGACGCAAAATTATATATATAGAATAACATGTTATCCATGTACAATAATTTGAGTATTTTCTAACATAATGTTAAAGAAATACGTATAATATGTAACACAATTTCAATTTAATATCTACCATTTACACAACTGGCAAAGCCAGTTTTCTAAATTCGAATCACCTATGCACATTTTATGGTACCACTGTACGTTACAATTTTTATTATCAAATTTAACCATGTTATCTACAGAAGTTCCGCGATGACTCAGATGCTGAGCATGTGACGTTAAATAACCCAACCCCGTCGTCGTTATAAAACTGGGGATGATCGACGTATTTTACCCAGGGGTGATAGTATGATACGTTCTTCAGCGTCTGATTTACCTCCTCTGCAACGCTATTAAATATCTTGAGGAAAGCTGGTCTGTTTCGACGGCCAAGAAATCTGTTCTCTGCCCTTGGTAGAATACCAGATACGATGACGGTGGCCCTAAATTTTAGAAAATATTATACACAGTTGTTTATATCGTTTAATCCCTATTAAAGGGAATATATCGGGATTTTTCAAAATATTAAATTGGCTAAAAATATGTTTCCAATATAGCATACCTATGTATACTGAATGGTATATATATCATATATATATATATATATATACGTGGAGATAATAATTATATATATATATATATATATATATTTATAAGTAAGTAAGTAAATATTTTATTATAGTGACATGTGCATAATTTGTAACGAACAATACAATAGAACACAAACAAATATAAAGAGCACCCGGCCCATTGGGACTATAAGTCACCTTAATTAAGTACAGTTTGGGACACATTTTAGCAAATAATTTATTTATTTTGCGTCCGATTGGGTTTTGGGTGTGTGACCAATAGACCGATAGGGTTATGTGTCAACAATTAAGTTGCTTTTGATCGACATATGTCAAGTCCACTCTACAGGTAACACGTGGTGTTTATGCGATAAGAAACCATAGGTGTCCATTTTACTGTGACTTTAATTAGATGTGATATAACGTGATAAATTAACTACCTTTTGTTTAGATGGAAAACAATAACCGTGAGATGAATCTTGCCAAATGTATGGCATAAATACACTCTTATACAATTAATATGGACATGAAATTAACATGTTTATAATTAATTATATGATTATACGTCTAAAAAATCATATATAAATTATACAGTCATTTAATATGTAAACATTATGCAATACATAGCATATAAATAATAACGTACCCGTTGGTACGGGATTATATGGCTCATCGCACTCAATATACACTAATGGGTGCGGTTGTAGGGAATATTATGGTTACTACCACCCTGATATTCAGTATAGAGTTACACAAGACTATTTTTTATTCTAAATATTTGGGACCAGTTACTGTTAATCAGTTCATTTCAGATCTGATCTGAGATGATATCTGATTTCTTAAAATATTTTTTATTATTGGCGCTTTTAAGGTATGCGCGAGCTGCCGGGTGCCCTATTATACATATTTCACAGTTTAACGTCACTTTATTTTAACACACTCTTAAACCATTCTTTACCATTAGTGATGCAGAATGGTACGATTAACAGTGACTGGTCAGTTTTTACATAACGTGCGATATGCTAATGGATAATACCCTCTTCAGCTGATACTACAAATATATACAAATAGCATGATAAGTAGCTGTGACAATTAAAATATGTACAAAAATAAGACACATCCCATAATTTCCATTGCAGCCAAACCATTTAGGTCAGTTCATTTATACCATCAAACACTATGATTGGGGTTTTACGGCACACCATAATTTGTTGATGGTTTACTATTGACAATTATTGGTGGTACGCTAGATACATGGTTACATAAGATAAGTACTTTTATTTTACCATTGTAACCACACACAATTAATGTGTTCAGATAACACCTTGGATAGAATTAAATTTTTATCTAAGGTTTATAGTTAGGTTGAATATCGCTGACGATATAAGCAAAACAATTTGCGCTATGAGCAGCGTTGTTTAACTTAAAATATTGGTGAACAACCATAAGTGCACCTTATTTAAATTAATCAATTACATGCACTAATAAGTAATATATGGCTGCAATCGGTAAATACAAAAAGAAATAATAATATTCTTAGTTGATTAATCTACACTTTGGTCGTCAATCTACAAATTTAAAAATATCATGAGTATAAACAATGTTAGTAATCAGTAAGCACCGAATCCAAAAATATAAAATAGTTGTAGTATTAAACAACTCAGTTAATAATAAACTTCAAAGTTGAATATAGACACGACTTATTATGTGAATCATCTCCATTCATCACACATTAATCATCACAGAAATGTGTAATCATCTTTTAATTTTTAATAATCATCCTATCCTGCTCGCCAAAATGACTTGTTCAAAGCGCGAGGATAAATAAAAACTTATACACACACACACACCTTTTTTTCATGTCATGAATCTTCTCGCACAGGAGCTACATTTCAACAAGAATCTTATGTGTATCGGAGCCCGGAACGTCATTAGCCCCGATAACTACTGCCACTGTCTGAAACATAATGAAAGTTAATTTTAGCGCAAAAATATCATGTAATATCACTCGCACATATCTGTACCATTTTAATAACTCTTTCGTCATCATTATAAAATGTTACATTTATAAGTTACACCAATTCTATAATTTTAAGCATATTGTTTTTTTTTTCTAGCAGTTTTTTTTAATATAGTTCATTCCATACAGCGTACATTCTACAGCCACTTGTCATATAATCCTACATGCACTTTGATAGTTAGCGACGAATAATAATAATAATAATAATAATAATAATCAGGAGAAGAAGAAGAAAAAGAAGAAGCATTTTCCAACACAAAATTGTCATGTTTTATAACTACTAACACATATCTGTATCAATATGATAACCCTTTTCGTCATTATTACCAAATGTTATAATAATAAGTTATATCAATTATATTAATTTCAGCATATTTCGGTATTTTCAAGTAGTAATTTTTTACTCCTACCTGTACATTGATAAAATTTAAATTTTAAAATAATGTCATCGATCAAATTTTTTTTCTACTTTAGAGTGATATAAGAGTGATATAAAATAAAAAATATTGTATTGTAAACTGTGTAACCACCCGTTAAAGACATAATTGAGATTATTGTGACAGTGCATAAGTTTTCATGGGTAGAAAACGTAAACCAAATTCACCCGCCAATAAACAGCAGGAGGAAACTCTTTCAGTTGATACCAAAATTATGAATTCATGTTGCATAATAAGTAAGTTACGAAGGGTTCCGTGGGTTCCGGGTTTTCCTTATCAATATTAGGTAGGGTTCCGGGGAATAGACCTGCCCTCAAGGCTAAGTACCCAAATGGGTTTATTTATAAAAAGCAGCGTAAAGAGCGAAAGTGGCGAAATATGGGCGTAAGAACTAGGGCTTAGGCCAACGGAAATGTCAGTTGCAGTCATCGAACTGATCATTTAATTGGAAAACTGTAAGTGAGAAATTGTGAGTGTTTGCAAGGATTTATATATAAGTCCTTGGTTTTGGCAAAGACTTGTATAGAAGGATAAGAAATTTGCATGTACTGGATAATTGTTGATAAAATAGCACACAAAGAATTAATAATTTGGCAATAAATGGTTCATAATTCACAGACTGATTTCTTTTACATAAACTGCAAGTTGTATCGAAATTTAGATGTTTTAACATGTTTCGAACATGTTATCAAAATTTCTTCAACAATTTCAAACATAAATTGCTGGGAATGGTATTGTTTTAATGAGAATTTCATTCTGCAATGTAAGAATTTTGATTTGTGTTCCTGAGATGAATGGAAGTTAATATAATTGCGAGAAATTGCGTGAATACGCGAGCGTTCACAAAATCCCAATTATTTGCCGTTCCTACTCTTTATAATTCCTTGGTTTTGGCAATAAACATTTTGATTATTACATGACGGATGCAGAGGATAGTATACAGGAATTACTTGTACTGCAGTGAGTCTCTTCGTCCATATATGTATGTATTTCTAACTTACACACAGAAAATACTACTGCTTAAAACAAGTTGGCACCCTATACTGACCTCCGCTCATTCAACTGGGAAGTTATCAGTTACTTGCGGAGACGGGGTGTGGTCGAGTACTGGTTAATCCCAGGAAACAGTGGTTAGGTTAACTGATCGTCTGTTAGCCATCGATGGCATAAAAATGACGCTAAATATTCAATCAATCAATCAATCAATCAATCAATCAATCAATCAATCAATCAATCAATCCTATTTTCAAAATCTGCCAGTAGAGCAGCACAGCCCGCCACGGGCCTTTTGTTTCCGGTAAATAACGTAGTTGCCCCTTTATCGGGGAAGAGAATGACCCCATTCTTCCCAAAAATAATGAACAAGAAAAGAAAACAGTCATACGCAGAGAAAAACAGAAGAAAAAAAACATATTTCTTTAAACAAAAATCAGCTATTTGTTGCGTTCAACTCTGGGAACATGACTGTAATGTGATATTACCAAATTATATTATTCACAGGGTTACTGGTCTCGGTAAAAAAAATTTCTTGGACATATATCAAAACTTTTAAAGTAAAACATTATCGAAGTAGAGTATTTTGATAAACATTTTAAGTGTCTGGTACCCGTAAATTAACAATAAAATGGACAGGGTGTGTGTGTGTGTGTGTGTGTGTGTGGTGGTGGGGGGGGGGGGGGGGGGAATGGGGCTATCTATGCAACCACTTCACTTATTTGATATGAATGAAACTTCACTGTGTATTATGTCTCTGGCATCATCAATGGAACTCACAGACATAAAAAACATAACTCTGGGTTGCATTTTGGCGTAGTTATGGCCCTTTTTCATGTTAAAGTTTTTTATCGGTAATATATCTATGCAACCACTTATTTGATATGAATGAAACTTCACATGCGTGTTCAGCATCATTAATGGGACTCACAGACATAAAAAAACATAACTCTGGGTTGCATTTTGGCGGAGTTATGACCCTTTTCCATGTTAAAGTTTTTTTATCAGGTAAGATATCTATGCAACCACTAATTTGATATGAATGAAACTTCACATGTATGTTCAGCACCATCAATGGAACTCACAGACATAAGAACCATAACTCTGGGATGCATTTTGGCAGAGTAATTGCCCCTTTTTAGACTTAATTTTTCAGGTAAGAGTTTTTTTATCAGGTAAAATATCTATGCAACCACTCATACGATATGAATGGAACTTTACACGTGTGTTCAGTATCATCAATGGAACGCACATAGTTATGAACCGTAACTCTTGGTTGCATATTTTTAGAGTTATTGCTCTTTTGTACTTGGAAAATTTGGTTGGAGATTTTTAAAGGTTTAATTTTTTATTAAGTACCTATTTCATCATCCTATCATTTGGACATGAAATTTCACATATGTGTTCAACATCCTTTAGTAAACTCATAGAGATAAGAACCATAACTCTTGATTGCATTTTGGCAGAATTATTTCCCTTTTTGGCTTAGAATTTTGTTTTTAGCAGGTTAAAGTTTGTAGTACAAGGCATTGACAAATAGGTTCCGTTTGTGGTCCTCTCAAATTTGTTCAAAACCATGACCTTTGGGGCAAATTTTTTGATGTATTTTTTCCGGGTTTTTTTTTTGGTCCGCTCTGAGGGGTAAAAAAAATCACGGGTAGTAGCAAATGAGGCTCCGTGGAGGTGGGTCCGGTGGATCCAGGCCTAGATCTGGGTCAGTGTCAAGGACAGTCAAGGTCACTCACATTAGCGCACATGTCAGAATCGAGGCCAAACTACGTCATCGTTTCAAGGCTATAGTATAATCAGGGTTGAGGTCATACTTACAATGTTGCTTCAAGGTCATAATGTGATCAGAGTCAAGGTCACTCAGATTCGCGCGGCCAGCTCTAACATAAACAAACATTGCATAACCTTGACCCTGAAGCGTGTGCCATTATTAACCTTGCTAGGTCAATAGACAAACTTCGGCTGAAGGTTAATTCTGGTGTAAATATTATCATCTTTGGAATGTTTACATTATGATTTTTGTTGAAACAGATTTGCCTCATTCTCTGAAGGTTATATCAAAGTCACTTCAACATCGCACGTTTCAATCGGTGACCGATCACATACCAGCAGGCAAATCTAGTCAACAATTTAATCCTGGAGAAAAATATTGCATAGCCCAGCTGCTTTATACTGGAATTATGCGAGGAAACGCTTACCAGTCGGAAAGCGGTGACCGAGTCAATAATATCTTATTGTAAACATTTTTTGATTATTTAAAGTTATGTTTTATGTAAAATAAGATGTATTTGAATAACATACATAAAAAGTTTATAATCGTATGTTTGTTTTAATAGCTTAAAGCTTTAGGTTAAAATATGAAGAAAACGCTGACCAAATTCGAGTTAAGCAGAAAAACGCTGACCAAATTAATAACAAACTTATTGTAAACATGTTGTATTTAAAAGCTATATTTTTATGTAAAATTAGATGTTTTTAACAACATGCATAAAAATATCAATCAAAATTTTGTTTTAACAGCTTTTTTTTCAGATTAAAATACGAAGAAAACGCTGACCAAATCCGAGTTAAGCAGGAAAACGCTGACCAAGTTAATAAAATTCTTATTGTAAACATTTTTATTTAATTATTTTGTATGAAAATAACCCATACTTGATTAATATACATGGACATAGCAGATGTTTATTTTAATAATTTATTGTTAAGCTCAAAATATAAAATAGAAATAGTTATGGACTGACCAAATTATGCGAGGAAAACGCTGGCCAGTCGGAAAACAGTGTTTAAGTGGTGTCTATTTTTAGAATGAATATTTCGTTTCAAGTTTACCACTCCAATTTAAATATCGATTTTGTCACGTTTTGGTGGATTTGACATACCGAACCATTGTGATTTTATTTGTTAATGATAATGAGATGCTTTTTTATCCATTTTAATAATCATTTTATTTTTTTTACATTTTACAGCGTTTTTCCTGATATACTCCCTTTAAAATTACGAACATGATAGTTTACACGGTGACATCTATAACTATGTTGGTAGGCGTGTTTAAATCACTGTCTTCTCAAGTGCGGGAAAATTTTCACATTTCCACGTGCTTAACGTGCTTCCATCCGTTGACATTTTATGGTCGCAATGGAATGTCATTTGCCAGTAAGTTAATGGTAAATGTATGACTGTGCGTAAAAAACCCTAATATGTTACAAGTAAATATTACTATTTTGGATATGACCATAGTTTAAATGAAAGGTAAGTGTTTTTTGTTTATTAGTTGACCGAAAATTATTGTTAATATGGCGAGCAAAATGTACTAATATTTTTCAGTATTTTGGAAGAGTATAAGCTGATGAGACCATGCGTTCTCGAAACTTTATGATATTGTACCGACAGTAATGGCATAGAGGAATTATCAAAATATCTTAGTATGAAAAAATGGATATTTTATGACATAATGTAGCTCATCGCCGATATCGTTTACGGTACGGTAATCTTCCCAGATTTACTGGTAATCTACGGTTAGTGGTGCGGCAATCTTCCCAGATTCACTGGTAATCTATGGTTAGCGGTACGGCAATCTTCCCAGATTCACTGGTAATCTATGGTTAGTGGTACGGTAAACTTCCCACATTCACTGGTAATCTATGGTTAGTGGTACGGTAATCTTCCCAGATTTACTGGTAATCTATGGTTAGTGGTATGGTAATCTTCCCAGATTCACTGGTCATCTATGGTTAGTGGTACGGTAATCTTCCCAGATTCACTGGTAATCTATGGTTAGTGGTACGGTAATCTTCCCAGATTCACTGGTAATTTATGGTCAGTTGTACGGAAATGGAATAGTTCTAGTCGCAGAATACTTGGTAGAATTTTCAACTATGGTTCTAGTTGTAATTTTGGACTTAATAATACTGAAGTACTTAGATGACATACCAATAGTGGCGAACTTGATCTGAGAGGTTTTGTTTCATCAGTTTGATTGTGTTTTTAAGATAAACGGTTTTCTGGTTGATCCAAATGTATTCATTACCGGCATTGTCTCAAATATTATTCGCGTCATTTAGACTTTAGACTTTTTTTTTAGACTTTAATAGTTTATTAGAGTGTCACATATAAAAGTTACATCAAAATAAGTTCAAGTATATGTACATTAAAACTTGTATATCAGGCCGTTTATTTCGACCTACGAGACACTAAAACATTATTATCACTTCATGTTACTATAAAAAAATCAACATACACAATGTAATATTATATTTTTATCACAGTGTCATATATACATTCAACAACAAAAAAATAAGAATATCACAGAACATATTAATTTCATTCAAACATTAGCTATATAAATTAGAAACAAGAATTAAAATTAGCCCAGCCAATGTTATTCGCAATAAACGTTGCATTGTCATTTAGAAAATAGCAATGCAACTTTTATCATAAAATCTCATTAAGATAATTATTATTACTTCTCTGATAATATGTATGTACATTGCAATAGGGCGTTGATAACAAACATATTAAAATATCGAGTATCACCACAAATCAGATTCGTAATGAACTGTAATGCTCTCTTTACAAATACTGTCGATGATTAAAATATATTGACTCTATGTAGCATGTTTCCTTCTTTTGAACATGCTAAGTAAGATGTTTGCAAGACAAAATTGTATTGCATCACTGTTCATTTATATATTAAGTTTATCACAGGAAGAGTGAACATTGAAATTTAAATTCGCCGATAATTTTTAGTCTTTACATAAATAAACTTTGTACCTACCTCAGAGAGAAATGTCATAATGGAATATTTATTACTAATGATATCCCAGATATTATTTTCTTACTTTTTGCGGACGACGTAAACTATGGGGACACAGCAAGGAACTTACAAATACAGCTCAACGCAATTTCTGAATTTTGTGATAACACGGGTATGCAGTTTAACATCAATAAAACTGAAATAATTGTATTTAGAAATGGCGGTCCACTGCAAAATTATGAAAATTGGTCCTTTAATGGTAATAATGTTAACACGACATCTGTATATAAATGTCACAGTGTGTACGTAACCTACTAGGAGAGGAATTGATGTAAGCGGTTCGGTTAGCTCAGACGGTAGAGCATTCGCCCTGTAAGTGAAGGATCCTGGGTTCGAGTCCCGAACTGGCTGCATATTTTTCTCGTCATGTAACATTGGCGCCCAACGAGGGCCTGTGACTGATATATATTCCGAGAAACATTTCACATGATTCTCTGGTCTCTATGGAAATTCGGGACGAATTCCAAATTTGTGAGGGAATATGTCACAGTGTGTATGTAACCTACTAGCAGAGGAATTGATGTAAGCGGTTCGGTTAGCTCAGACGGTAGAGTATTCGCCCTGTAAGCGAAGGATCCTGGGTTCGAGTCCCGGACTGGCTGCATATTTTCTCGTCCTGTGACATAGATATATGGGATTACTTTTTACACCTAAACTCTCGTGGACATCTGTTAAGTGTAAATTCGCTGCCTAGGCTAGGAAGACAATATTTTCAATTAAAGAATATCAGAGGACATTTGTAAGTTTTATGCATAAAGATATATTTAAATTATTCGATTCGATGGTAGTGCCAATACCCACATTTGGTTCGGAAATCTGGGGATATGAATACGCCGACAAGAAAGAACAAATACAAGTGCAATTTTGTAAGTAATTTCTAGGTATTACTTCCACTGTTAATAATTCTGTAGCTCTTGGAGAGTGCGGGAGACTTCCGCTATGTGTAATATATTATACCAAATGCATAAAATACTGGTGTAAATTGTTTCAAATGTCCAACAATCGCTATCCTAAGAACTGTTACAAAATGTTGAAATCTCTAGACGATAGACGTAGAAAAACTTGGGCCACAAACGTTGAAATATTATTGTATAAGTTTGGGTATGTGTGGCTAGCACAATATGTTGGTGACATTAACCTATAAAATATGTTTATTTTGTTTCATAAATTCCAATATAATGGTGATAGATAACGAATACCATGTATTTTTCAATTGTTCTAAGTTTACTAATATTAGCGAAACACATCTGTATAATTGGTATATAGGACATTCAAAATACAGAGTTTTATCGATTGCTTCAAAGCGATAATCCAGAGACTATTAGAAAAATTGCTCTTTTTATAACAAAACTGTTTGAAATTATAGATAAAACATAGTTTCACATTATATACTGTACCGGTTTTCAGACACTTCAAATGTATATATAATATATTATAGCACAACTTTGTAAAGCATCAATGATCAACAATTATTGTTGTATTATGGGCCGGAGGCATTTATTTACTAAATAAAACATCTTGTTAAGGATTGTTTGTTTTCCTGGCACGTTGTGCGTGTTCCATGTTAAGGATTGTTTGTTTCCCTGGCACGTTGTGCTTGTTCCATGTTAAGGATTGTTTGTTGCCCTGGCATGTTGTGTGTGTTCTATGCTAAGGATTTTTGTTTACTGGCACGTTGTGCTTGTTCCATGTTACAAACCACGTGGCAATTTTAATATGTACTACAGAATCTTAACGAAATGTATCACTATCACGACAACCATCGAGGCCCTCCCATGGGGGGGGGGGGGGGGGGGGGGGGGGGGGGGGCTGTTCTCTGGATCTCCTAAAGTAATGTCTATTGTTCCCAAGATCTCCAAAACTATTTGCCAAAGTTCCACAAAAGTATTTCGTCCATGTTCCCCAGATCTCTTAAAGTATTTCCATTGTTCCCTAGATCTCCAAAAGTTTTAAAACATAGTTCCCTGATAGTACCAAATAGTGTTTCCTTAAGTAAAACGTCAACTAGAATCTTCTCTATTATTATCATTTACACATCATCATAATAAGCAAAATCCATATAATCTTCTTTTCCTTGTTTAAAATATTTATGGTCTATAGCTTGAGCTTTCAGAGAAAGTTTAAGTTTCCTTGAAATGTGCTTGTAAGCCCTGTGGCAGGGAGCATTTGTGGTTCAATCACGCTGGTTCAAGAGCTTCAAGAGTTTGTGGTTATACAAATGTTGTGCGAGTTTGGATAAGATTCTTTGAAAAATGTGGGGGATATAGCTTTTACAAGAAAAGGGTTAACGGATGGACGACGGACAATTTACCATGACATAAGCCCTGCTGGCCTTTGGCAAGTAGAGCCATGGAAGGACAGAAGAGACAAAAATAATTGAACAACTGAACGGTTAATTCATAAAAGGCAATAAATACACATAAATAATTAACTTTATTGTGTAAACACGATCTAATAAAAAAAAATTAAATGTCGGGTAGGATTGAACACCAGTCCTTACGACCCGAAATCGACGATACTAACCACTGCACTAATCTGCTTTTCAGCATATATCTTTTCTCGGAATTACCATCTAAAATATATTTCGGGTACATACGATTATGGGATGAAGTGTGCAGGGGCCCAGACTAACACATAAGAGACCTCCAAAGCTGCTAAAAGCTGTTTCAGCAGTCGACATCTCATTTTAAAAGTAAATTAGGATAAAAACTATACATAAAATCAGTAACTTAATTACAGATACTGACAGGCTAATAGCAATATAATGTCCACGGCACTTTTAGTATTTCTATAATAACTCTTCGAATCTTTGTCTGAATTTAACAATTTTGGTGCCAAAGTAAAGCTGATAAAAAATGATGACCAATTCCAATTATAAATTATTTAATATTTGTCTTCTGAATTTAAATTATTACGGATTGAAATCGAAATATGTTGAAATTTCACGTAAAAAAAAAATAAACAAAAAACGGTTGTCTTGATTTAACAAATACCATGTACGTTTAAACAAAACATAATAAAAATAGAAATATAAGGTAGAAATATCAAGCAATATGTCTTCCATCGGTGGCGAAAGTTTCATATTGATATGTATTGAAGTCGTTTTTCTTCTTTTAAAAATGATCTAAAAAGAGAATATGATCACACAAAAAACTTTAAGCGTAAAATTCTTCATTTCCTTAAATTTAAAAAAGAAAAAAAATAATCTCCCAAATCCAGCCCTTTCTTTGGACACCATAATCACAAAAATATGTTGTTTGATTCTGGAGTATGTGTGTTTCCATGATATAGAAAACGCCACGTGGTCTAGTGGTAAAGCACCGAACCCGTGATCGGAGGTTCGTGGGTATTTTAATCCTTCGCCAAAACTACGTGGGGTGTCCTTGAGCAAGACACTTTTTCAACATATGCTTAGTACTGGTTACACACAGGAAGACTTCGAGCGTGATTTGTTTAAGTCGTAAGAACTTGTTTCACAATCGAAGTAAAATAAATAAGTTCAAACTAAACTAGAAAAAGCCAAAATGTGCCACCTGAAATTTGGACAAGAGCCCCCAGTTGCCTATTTCTGTATATATGTCTCTGACAAAATTAATCAAAGTAGGTACTTTTTTAATTAAGGATAATATCCCTAGATATCTAAAATTAGGCCTTTGATCCGTGGATCTCTGAAAGTAATGGTCAATGTTCCTCAGATCTCTGATAATAAATGGCCATCTTCTTCAGATCTCCAAAACCCCCGGGAGGGCCTCACCATCCAAGTTTACAAAAGTACTAATTATAAAAACATCGGTTACAATTAATATATCTAGATGTTAAACATCGGATGTTGCTAGTTTTTAAGTTATCACCGACATATGTTTAAAACCCCCACTTAAATCTTAGAAAAGCAGCCAGGTGATCATGATTTAAGACTGGTTTCAGTAAAACTGCACATAGTTTCGTTGATTTTGATTTTTAACTAGATTAATAACCAGACAAATTGAGTTAAGTATTTAGGTGAAGCGTTTTTTTTCCCCCATTTTATCGCTCATATCTTATCAAAGTTTATAATACCCCATAACACTCAGTTATCACGTGCACGTATAGCCTTTACACATACCATGCACGTGTGCAGGCCTGTGTAAACACGATCCCATCTGTTAATAACAATTGTGTAATAGTCTGAAACAAGATATAGTATAGTAACAATGTTCATAAGTATATGGGAAATTTGCAGTATCTATCATGACAATATGTATTTACATGACGGATTCAAGGGACGTAAATCAGTGAACTTTTCGTCATTCTTTGTTATTTTATTTCATGTTGTTGTTTTTTCTCAATCATATTCCCTGATTAAAGTTCTGTCTGAACGACAGCGTCACGTGTGCTCCATTTACCCGCAGGTCATCAGTTACCTGGCAATGTATAATCCGTAATCACGTGACAGCCAAAGTTTATAAAAAGAAGCTACGGCTATTGTTCTGCCTTCATTCGCTCGCGTCTGGACACAAGTTAAGTAAATTGTACTACAGAATTTCTGGTTCGCCGTTTATTTAACTTCACATCAATTTCCATATTTTCTAAGTGATTTCGTGCGTGTAATAGACATGGCTTTGCGTTTTGTTCGTTCTGTATGCAGTGTAGTGTATGAGGCTCTCTCGTCAGCCGCTGGAAAGATGTTCAGCTTGGTAAGTTTATAACATTTATTATTTTATCAATATGTACATTTCGCCTGTTTGCACGTTTTATGGTCAAATGAAACAAATCTATGCAAGCGGCAAGTCTTTAAAATTAAGCGTGCAGCCGATTTACGAAGATTCCGTGTTGGTGAGAAAAATGAAAGTTTCCTCGAACAACATCATTCATTTTTGACAGAGTTGCGTTCATTTTGTAGAAGGTGTCGATGATTTGATAAAAATATGTATTAAAAGACATGTGTATACCTTGCTGAAAAGATATCTGGTAGTCACAATAATGTATATTAGCCTATAACAATGGCGGATCAACCGGCGTACGCCCTTCCACCTACGTAACTCCATATTTTATGAAAATCCACTATATTTCTACTGAGAAACATGTGTGCCCATTCAGATCATGTGTTGCGCCCCTTAAGTAGGCCCCCTCTAAACTGAAATACTGGATCCGCCCCTGTTTAAGACCCTTTGCTTGAGACAGTATGCATTATATGTCATTTGTCAGCACCAGCGGATCAAGGGGTGGGGTGCCATAGCATGCAGCTCAACTAATATTTGACAAGTTAATACTATTCTGCAGTTATGGTGCAAGCCCATTAATGATTTTTGTTCTTTATTCTATAGTATATAAAGTTTGCATGCTTGTTCAGTGGGGAAGCTGCCTTTTACCACATTTTTTCTCGTAAATGCATCACTATATCTCCTGGAAATATCCCTAGAATTCAGGGAATGTAAATCGATATTCTCCAAAATCCAACCCCTCTCCCCCACCCCACCTCTAGTAGCTGGTGGGGCTTGCACATCATTTTAGCTTCGGCTAAGCCACTGTTATTGTTCATAGAGAGACCAAAAGGAAAGAGGTGAAATTTACATTTTATTGTTTGTCAACCTCTGCACTACCAAAATATGATGAGATCTTTTTCTGTTCAGTGTGTTCACTATTGACATAGTGAAAGTAGACTTCTAAAATCATATCCAAATTTACAAGCATCCATTTTTTTCTAAATTCACAATTCAAACAAAATGACTTTCGAAATACACCAATAATGCTATTGAAATAAAAAAAAGATGTATTAAAATAAGGAAAATGCACTTTTAAAGAAGAAGAAACACATATTATTTAAGCAAACCCACAAATAAACCCACAAAAACACCACTACAACAACAACCCACAAACAAACCCACTAAAACACCCATTACAACATCAACTCACACACAAACCCACAAAAACACCCACTACAACAACAACCCACAAAAAACCCATAATACAACACTACAACAACAACCCACAAACAAACCCACAAAAACACCCACTATAACAACAAACCACAAACAAATCCACAAAAACACCCACTACAACAACAACCCACAAACAAACCCATAAAAACAACACTACAACAACAAATATATATATATATACATATAGGTACATCACTTCAAATACAAAACAATAAAATTCAGTAAGGTCATTACACCTAAAACACCCACAACGACAACAAAAATGAATATACAGGTACAACACCTACAACACAAAATTACAGAATTCAATATTGTATTACACCTAAAACACCCACTACAACAACAACTATATATATATACAGGTATACATAATATTATATAGATTATATATACAACACCTAAAACACCCACTACAACAACAAATATATATATACACAGGTATACATAATATTATATACATTATATATACAACACCTAAAACACCCACTACAACAGCAACTACACACACACACACACACACACACACACACACACATATAAATGGAGATAATCATTTGTGAATAACCAAGACATAAATAAATGTACAGACCAGACTACGGCGAGTGAGCCTAGCTAAAATGCAAACCATAGATACAATATCAAGACCTCTGCCAAACCAATAAATTTGGTGTCGACCATGACTTATATACTATGGAATTACATGCAACACATTCTTGATTTTCAGAATTTCCATCCCTTGCTGATGTAAGAATAATTTATATGATATATGAACAAGTTTGACAGAATGGTTATTGAGAGGAAATTTCAACCATTTTTTGTCCTTTGGGCCCTTTTAGAAATTCAATTTTCCCTGCTGAACCAAATCTAATATGCTAAGACCAGACAATGCTTCAGATATGAAACTATGAATTTGTATTGAAAAAATAGATGAGAAAATGAGACTTTCATTTCCCCATACTATTCGTATATAAAACTCAAAATTCCCTTACAATCTATATACCCTAGCCCCTGAACTCCCAAAATGGTAAAACCCTATAGGCAATTATTATATCTTTTATGAAGATATTTGACTGACTGGCTGTTGAGAAAAAACATTGATGAAAATTCCCAATATTGGCCTCCACCCTGTGGGCCCCTAATGGAAATTCAATCCTCATTATTGAACACAGTCAAATTTACTGTTACTCAACAAAGCTTTGGATTTCCAATTGCCTCTATACGTCCCAGTGCAGGGTCCTCTGTGGCTAAGTGGTCTAAGGTGCCATCTCAAGACCACTTATCTCTCACTGCTTAGGTCATAGGTTCGAGTCCCGCTTGCTCCAAAAACTTTATGTGAAAAAGTTTGCGAGTTACTTGGGGAAGGATGGTGGTTCTACTCAGCCTGAGGTCTTCCTCCACCAGTAAAACTGGACATGCTGTATATAACATGAAATGTGATGAAAATGGCGTAAACCTCATTAAAAAAAACCTAAAAAACAAACCATCCCAGTGCCCATGTTTTGTAAAAACTTAGAACTCTTGATTATAGGGATAATCTATATCAAATATGAACAAATTTTACTGACTGGTTGTTGAGATTAAGGTTTTTGTTAACCCTTGTCATCTCCACCTGGACCCTTATAGAAAATCAATCCTGCTTTTTTAACTAAATTTTATTTGCTATGTTTAGTCAGGGGTGGATCCAGGATTTCAGTTATGAGTGGGTTCGCAGGTGCAGATCCAGGAATTGAATGTATATACATTTATAACTTAATTCTTTTAAATAAAGATAAAAATAATAACACAAATACCTTGAATTTTTTTTTAAACATTTTTATTTACAAAAAAAAAATGTCATTAGGCAGGCTCGAACGTTAGACCTCTAGATTAGTTGAAGTCAGGTCCCTGGGGTCATATTTGGGGCCACCACAGGGGTCACTGTTTTATATAGAGTTATATAGGAAAAATGTTGTAGATGCCATAGCAGCCCAATTTTTTATTGAATCTTCACCAAACTTGCACAGCAGTTATTTAATCACAACGTCTCAGACAAGTTTTTGAACCAGCGTGATTCGACTACAAATACCCCTGCCACCCTGCCACAGGGCTTATAAGCATAATTTAAGCAAAACTTTAGCAAACGTTTTCTCCGAAAGTTGAAGGCCTAGACCTTAGATATTTAATGTGTAGAATTGAATGGTGGTTTCCTAAAGGATTTATTGAAGAAGAACTTACAAAAAGCATTTTCTCTGAAATGTTCATCTGTCCATTGTATGCCATTTGAGTGATTCAGGCCCTCTTGGGCCTCTTATTAGCTCTACTGATCAGTAGAGCTTATGCCTTGGTAAATTGTCCGTCATCTGTCATCCATCTGTTAACCTTTTTCTTTGGCCAGTAGAGCTAAAAATGTGTGCTCCTCACCATACACTGAAATCCATGCAAAATGTTTTACAAAGTTACAAGTTTTGATTTCTTTGGTGAACATTTAAACAAGCCATTTCAAATTTTAACTTCTACCTTTGTGATTGTGTGAGGTCACATATTAATTTATGTGTCTGTGTGATACATTGTGCACAGATTTTTTCACCTGCCAGAGAGATACAAGTGTTTGTGTAACCACTAATTTTTTATTAAAGTTTTGGTGGAAGTACCATCAAGGGCCTTTGTTTTACTTAGAAGTTTTATAACTCAGTAGTCACTGCATGTATTTGATTGAAACTTCATACAAGATATTGCAGTTATAAGACCTACTCAATTTTGTCAATTTTGTAAGTATGCTTTGATTTGTCTCAATCAAATTTGTACTTCTGTGACAAATATTCGAATAGTCAAGCGCGCTGTCCCTGCGACAGCTCTTGTTTTGAAAGTGATGTTGTCATACTTTCTCAGCCAATGAAATCTATCCTTTTATTCTCATAAAATCATAAAAGAATGATCTTTATGATATTGAATGTTTTAGTGTTGAGCACACTGCCTAAAGCATTCAACTACAAGAAAGTGCAAAAGCCTGGTACCCAGGAATGTAAAAGTAGATCACCATCAGAGCCATTTAAAAGTTGCATGTTGACTGGTATAGACAACTTTGTATAAAGTCTAACCTATACATGATGGTTTCTTAGGATAGAAATATTATAAGTGCTCTCTACAGAATGTTTATGTCAGGGCCCTTAATTGTTTTACTGTTTTTAGGTTGAATTTTTGGCCCCATTACTCCTGCCCTGATATATATTCTCCCCACTCCCCCTAAATTACCCTGGAAAAAATCTTTGATTATTCTTAGGGGAGAGTTTTGTAAATAAAGATACTTAAGGAAACCTTCAATTAGTTGGGCTAATATCCCTACTTTTTAAATTGTTATATATTTTTTTATATATGTATCATGAATTTTTCTGAATAACCACAGATACAACAAGACGTGAAAGTCCCCCAAACCCACCCCCCACCCCACCCCACAAGAGGTCCCTGACCTCATTCCCCTAAAGAGAAGGGAGTGCCCTACATGTTTATATGTTGTGGTTCCCGGACACTGTTATATGTTGTGGTTCCCGGACACTGTTATATGTTGTAATAACAAAATCACTGGATTTTATATTTCAAAACACTGGACAAATTGAATATTAAATATAAAAATTGCTGAAACTGTGCAGTTCAAGATATCAAGGTTCTAGGTTCATTTCATTCCAAACTGCTGTAAGCTTTGATGTTGTTGTATATGGAGAGCAAATCTGATATCTCATTGTCATTTGTCTCATGCTGATTCAAGTGGGAAAGTTGCCAGTGACTTGTGGAGATGGGATGTGCTCAAATACTGGTTAATCTTCTAGGATCCCAGGAAAGATTGGTTAGGTTAACTGATTGTCTGCAGTACGTTCAAGGTATCAAGGTTCTAGGTTCATTTTATTCCAAACTGCTGTAAGCTTTGATGTTGTTGTATATGGAGAGCAAATCTGATATCTCATTGTCATTTGTCTCATGCTGATTCAAGTGGGAAAGTTGCCAGTGACTTGTTGAGATGGGATGTACTCAAATACTGGTTAATCTTCTAGGATCCCAGGAAAGATTGGTTAGGTTACTGATTGTCTGCAGTTTAAGGTATCAAGGTTCTAGGTTCATTTCATTCCAAACTGCTGTAAGCTTTGATGTTGTTGTATATGGAGAGCAAATCTGATATCTCATTGTCATTTGTCTCATGTTGATTCAAGTGGGAAAGTTATCAGTGACTTGTGGAGATGGGATACTAAGTATAGCTAAGTGTACTCAAGTACAGATTTACCTTCCAGGAGCAATAATTCAAACATAATTATAATGTTTCTCATTACATACAAATTCAGATAATAAATGTAGATTGGACAAATATAAATCAAACGTTTAAATACTTTGTCAAATATATACTTGAGTAGTTCAACACAAAAAGATGGATGTATTTATTATGTATTTTGATTATAAAAGAAATTGCGAGCACTAAATTATGGTTTGAAAACGGAAATGGAAACTGTTCTGATATTAGCAAGGGGAGGACTTGGGAATACTGTGTATCATAACACATCAAAACTTCAATTGTTAGAGCTGGCCATTGTGGTCAAACATGTCTATATACATGTATATGGCAGTGCATGCTTTTCAGGTAAAAGTGACCTTTACAGGTGTGTAAACATGTTGAGTTGTATCAATACAAAGGCAAACTTTTGGTGAATGTGAGCTTGGACATTTAATGTGTGAGCAAGGTCAAGTCAATTATTTCTTCACAGATCTATAGTTGTGATTGAGAACATTGAACAGTGTTTATCATGCATCTTCACCATGCTTTGAATTATTATTGCTTTGTCACCTTTTGATGAGGTCATATTAAATTGGATTAGTTAAGCCTGTGGCTCTAAAACTTTGTACATGCTTAACTGAAGACTTTAATCTCATCATTTTAAAAAAAAGTTAAAATCCCCATCGTTGCCCATTTATTTATTTATTTTTTAAAATTTTGTTTTGTTTTAAATTAAATACTTTGCCCCATTTCAACTTTTTTATCGACCCCAAGACCCTCACCCCTAAACCCCACCCCCCATCTCCACCCATTTTTTTTTTCATTTTAAAATTTTGTTATGCATTTAATCAAATATACTTTGCCCCATTTCAACTTTGTTACTGACCCCCAACCAAGACCTCGCCCATTTTTTTTCTTTTGTATTATGATACTTATTCTTGTGTCTTATATTAATGTTAGCTCTATTTTTTTAATGTGTATCTATAATCATATGGAATATTACAACTTTTAGGTTTAGTGTCTTGTTCACTCTGGAGCCCAAAACTGTTATTGGGCATTTAAATGAACTGCAGTTAGAGATGATGATGATGATGGTGGTGATTGTGATGACGCTGGTGTAAGCTGATGTTAGTTGGAGTTGGGAATATGGGAAAGTAGTATATTTAATGATTATAGCATGCTGATGTTACATGTAGCTGTAGTGGGGAATAAATATAAATACTGTAGCCAGAGAGATGATAATGATGATGATGATGATGAAAGTTGGAGTTGGGAATATGGGAAAGTAGTATATTTAATGATTATATCATGCTGATGTAACATGTAGCTGTAGAAGTGCATTAATATAAATACTAAAGTTAGAGATGATGATGATGATGATGATGATGATGATGATAATGTTGTTGTTGATGATGATGATGATGATGTTGATGATAATGTTGTTGTTGATGATAATGATGTTGATGATAATGTTGTTGTTGATGTTGATGATAATGTTGTTGTTGATGATGATGATGATGATGATATTAGTTGGAGTTGGGTATGAGAGATAGTTGGAATTGGATATAATAGTAGTATATGTAATGATTATAGCATGCTGTTGTTACATGTAGCTGTAGTAGTGCATTAGTATTAATACTGCAATAAGAAATGATGATGATGATGATGATGATGATGATGATGATGTTACTGTAGCCACAGATGATGATGATGATGATGTTAGTTGGAGTTGGTAATAATTAAAGCATGCTGTTGTTACATGTAGGTGTAGTAGTGCATTAGTATAAATGCTGCAGTTAGAGATGTTGATGATGATGATGATGTTGTTGTTGATGATGTAAGTTGGAGTTTGGTATAAGGGATAGTAGTGAATGTAATGATTATAGCATGCTGATGTTACATGTAGCTGTAATAGTGCATTAGTATCAATACTGAAGGTACAGATGATGATGATGATGATGATGATAATGTTGTTGTTGATGATGATGATGTTGATGATAATGTTGTTGTTGATGATTATGATGATGATGATGTTGATGGTGATGATGATGATGATGATGGTGGTGATGATGGTGATTACGCTGGTGTTAGCTGATGTTAGCTGGAGTTGGGACTATGAGAAAGTAGAATATGTAATGATTATATCATGCTGATATTACATGTAGGTGTAGAAGTGCATAAGTATCAATACTGCAGTTAGAGATGATGATGATGATGATGATGATGTAAGTTGGAGTTGGGTATGACGGATAGCAGTATATGAAATGATTATAGCATGCTGATGTTACATGTATGTGTAGTAGTTCATTAGTATAAATTCTGCAGTTAGAGATGTTGATGATGATGATGATTATGATGATGATGATGTTAGTTTGAGTTGGGAATGAGGGACAGTATTATATGTTATGATTATAGCATGCTGATGTTACATGTAGCTGTAGTAGTGCATTAGTATAAAAACTTCAGTTAGAAATGTTGATGATGATGATGAATGATGATGGTGATGATGATGATGATATTAGTTTGAGTTGGGTATAAGCGATAGTAATATTATGTAAAGATTATAGCATGCTGTTGTTACATGTAGCTGAAGTAGTGCATTAGTAATAATACTGCAATAAGAAATGATGATTATGATGATGATGATGATGATGATGATGATGATGATGATGATGATGATGATGTTACTGTAGCCACAGATGATGCTGATGATGATGTTAGTTGGAGTTGGTAATGATTAAAGCATGCTAGTGTTACATGTAGGTGTAGTAGTGCATTAGTATAAATGCTGCAGTTAGAGATGTTGATGATGATGATGATGATGATGATGATGTTGTTGATGATGTTAGTTGGAGTTTGGTATAAGGGATATTAGTGAATGTAATGATTATAGCATACTGATGTTACATGTAGCTGAAGTAGTGCATTAGTATCAATACTGCAGCTAGAATTGTTGATGTTGATGATAATGTTGTTGTTGATGATGATGATGATTATGACGTTGATGATTATGATGATGATGATGGAGGTGGTGGTGATGACGCTGATGTTAGCTGGAGTTGGGAATGTGGGAAAGTAGTATATGTAATGATTATAGCATGCTGATGTTACATGTAGCTGCAGTAGTGCATTAGTATCAATACTGCAGTTAGAGATGATGATGATGATGATGATGATGATGATGATGTTAGTTGGAGTTGGGTATAAGGGATAGTAGTATTATGTTATGATTATATCATGCTGATGTTACATATAGCTGTAGTAGTGCATTAGTATAAATACTGCAGTTAAAGATGATAATGATGATGATGATGATTATGATGATGATGATGATGATGTAAGTTTGAGTTGGGTATGATGGATAGCAGTATATGTAATGATTATAGCATGCTGATGTTACATGTAGGTGTAGTATTGCATTAGTATAAATACCACAGTTAGAGATGTTGATGATGATGATGATGATGATAATGATGATGATGATGTAAGTTTGAGTTGGGAATGAGGGACAGTAGTATATGTTATGATTATAGCATGCTGATGTTACATGTAGCTGTAGTAGTGCATAAGTATAAAAACTTCAGTTAGAAATGTTGATGATGATGATGAATGATGATGATGATGATGATGATGATGATGATGATATTGGTTTGAGTTGGGTATAAGGGATAGTAGTATTATGTAATGATTATATCATGCTGATGTTACATGTAGCTGAAGTAGTGCATTAGTATAAATACTGCAGTTAGAGATGATGATGATGATGATGTAAGTTGGAGTTGGGTATGATGGATGGCAGTATATGTATTGATTATAGCATGCTGATGTTACATGTATGTGTAGTAGTGCATTAGTATAAATACTGCAGTTAGAAATGATGATGATGATGATGATGATGATGATGATAATGTTGTTGTTGATGATGTAAGTTGGAGTTTGGTATGAGGGATAGTAGTGAATGTAATGATTATAGCATACTGATGTTACATGTAGCTGTAGTAGTGCATTAGTATTAATACTGCTGTAAGAAATGATGATGATGATGATGATGATGATGATGATGATGATGATGATGATGATGTTACTGTAGCCAGAGATGATGATGATGATGTTAGTTGGAGTTGGTAATGATTAAAGCATGCTGTTGTTACATGTAGGTGTAGTAGTGCATTAGTATAAATGCTGCAGTTAGAGATGTTGATGATGAAGATGATGATGTTGTTGATGATGTAAGTTGGAGTTTGGTATAAGGGATTATAGCATGCTGATGTTACATGTAGCTGTAGTGGGGAATTAGTATAAATACTGCAGCCAGAGAGATGATAATGATGATGATGATGATGAAAGTTGGAGTTGGGAATATGGGAAAGTAGTATATTTAATGATTATATCATGCTGATGTAACATGTAGCTGTAGAAGTGCATTAATATAAATACTAAAGTTAGAGATGATGATGATGATGATGATGATGATGATGATGATAATGTTGTTGTTGATGATGATGATGATGATGATGTTGATGATAATGTTGTTGTTGATGATTATGATGTTGATGATAATGTTGTTGTTGATGATGGTGAGGATGATGTTGATGATAATGTTGTTGTTGATGATGATGATGATTATGATATTAGTTGGAGTTGGGTATGAGAGATAGTAGTATATGTAATGATTATAGCATGCTGTTGTTACATGAAGCTGTAGTAGTGCATTAGTATAACTACTGCAGTTAAAGATAATGATGATGATGATGATAATGATGATGATGTTAGTTGGAATTGGATAAAATAGTAGTATTTGTAATGATTATAGCATGGTGTTGTTACATATAGCTGTAGTAGTGCATTAGTATTAATACTGCAATAAGAAATGATGATGATGATGATGATGATGATGATGTTACAGTAGCCACAGACGATGATGATGTTATTGGAGTTGGTAATGAGTAAAGCATGCTGTTGTTACATGTAGGTGTAGTAGTGCATTAGTATAAATGCTGCAGTTAGAGATGTTGATGATGATGATGATGATGATGTTGTTGTTGATGATGTAAGTTGAAGTTTGGTATAAGGGATAGTAGTGGATGTAATGATTATAGCATGCTGATGTTACATGTAGCTGTAATAGTGCATTACTATTAATACTGCAGTTAGAGATGATGATGATGATGATGTTGTTGTTGTTGATGATGATGATGTTGATGATAATGTTGTTGTTGATTATGCTGATGATGATGATTATGATGTTGATGATGATGATGATGGTGGTGATGGTGATGAAGCTGGTGTTAGCTGATGTTAGCTGGAGTTGGGAATATGAGAAAGTAGTATATGTAATGATTATAGCATGCTGATATTACATGTAGGTGTAGAAGTGCATAAGTATCAATACTGCAGTTAGAGATGATGATGATGATGATGATGATGATGATGATGATGATGTAAGTTGGAGTTGGGTATGATGGATAGCAGTATATGTAATGATTATATCATGCTGATATCACATGTAGATGTAGTAGTGCATAAGTATCAATACTGCAGTTAGAGATGATGATGATGATGATGATGATGATGATGATGATGATGTAAGTTGGAGTTGGGTATGATTGATAGCAGTATATGTAATGATTATAGCGTGCTGATGTTACATGTATGTGTAGTAGTGCATTAGTATAAATACTGCAGTTAGAGATGTTGATGATGATGATGATTATGATGATGATGATGTTAGTTTGAGTTGGGAATGAGGGACAGTATTATATGTTATGATTATAGCATGCTGATGTAACATGTATGTGTAGTAGTGCATTAGTATAAAACTTCAGTTAGAAATGTTGATGATGATGATGATGAATGATGATGATGACGGTGATGATGATGATGATATTAGTTGGAGTTGGGTATAAGGGATAGTAATATTATGTAAAGATTAGAGCATGCTGTTTTTACATGTAGCAGTAGTAGTGCATTAGTATTAATACTGCAATAAGAAATGATGATTATGATGATGATGATGATGTTACTGTAGCCACAAATGATGATGATGATGATGATGTTAGTTGGAGTTGGTAATGATTAAATCATGCTAGTGTTACATGTAGGTGTAGTAGTGCATAAGTATAAATGCTGCAGTTAGAGATGTTGATGATGATGATGATGATGATGTTGTTGTTGATGATGTTGTTGTTGATGATGTTAGTTGGAGTTTGGTATAAGGGATAGTAGTGAATGTAATGATTATAGCATACTGATGTTACATGTAGCTGTAGTAGTGCATTAGTATCAATACTGCAGCTAGAATTGTTGATGATGATGATAATGTTGTTGTTGATGATGATGATGATTATGACGTTGATGATTATGATGATGATGATGATGGAGTTGATGGTGATGATGCTGATGTTAGCTGGAGTTGGGCATGTGGGAAAGTAGTATATGTAATGATTAAAGCATGCTGATGTTACATGTAGCTGCAGTAGTGCATTAGTATCAATACTGCAGTTAGAGATGATGATGATGATGATGATGATGATGATGATGATGTTAGTTTGAGTTGGGTATAAGGGATAGTAGTATTAGGTAATGATTATATCATGCTGATGTTACATGTAGCTGCAGTAGTGCATTAGTATCAATACTGCAGTGAGAGATGATGATGATGATGATGATGATGATGATGATGATGATGTTAGTTGGAGTTGAATATAAGGGATAGTAGTATTATGTAATGATTATATCATGATGATGTTACATATAGCTGTAGTAGTGCATTAGTATAAATACTGCAGTTAAAGATGATGATGATGATGATGATGATGATGATGTAAGTTGGAGTTCGGTATGATGGATAGCAGTATATGTAATGATTATAGCATGCTGATGTTACATGTACGTGTAGTAGTGCATTAGTATAAATACTGCAGTTAGAGATGATGATGATGATGATGATGATGATGATGATGATGATGATGATGATGTTAGTTTGAGTTGGGAATGAAGGACAGTAGTATATGTTATGATTATAGTATGCTGATGTTACATGTAGCTGTAGTAGTGCATTAGTATAAAAACTTCAGTTAGAAATGTTGATGATGATGATGAATGATGATGATGATGGTGTTAGTTTGAGTTGGGTATAAGGGATAGTAGTATTATGTATTGATTATATCATGCTGATGTTACATGTAGCTGTAGTAGTGCATTAGTATAAAAACTGCAGTTAGAGATAATGATAATGATGATGATGATGATGATGATGTAAGTTGGAGTTTGGTATGATGGATGGCAGTATATGTAATGATTGTAGCATGCTGATGTTACATGTAAGTGTAGTAGTGCATTAGTATAAATACTGCAGTTGGAAATGATGATGATGACGATGATAATGTTGTTGTTGATGATGTAAGTTGGAGATTGGTTTGAGGGATAGAAGTGAATATAACGATTATAGCATACTGATGTTACATGTAGCTGAAGTAATGCATTGGTATTAATACTGCAGTAAGAAATGATGATGATGATGATGATGATGATGATGATGATGATGATGATGGTGATGATGTTACTTTAGACAGAGATGATGATGATGATGTTAGTTGGAGTCGGTAATGATTAAACCATGCTGTTGTTACATGTAGGTGTAGTAGTGCATTAGTATAAATGCTGCAGGTAGAGATGTTGATGATGATGATGATGATGTTGTTGTTGATGATGTAAGTTGGAGTTTGGTATAAGGGATAGTAGTGAATGTAATGATTATAGCATACTGATGTTACATGTAGCTGTAGTAGTGCATTAGTATCAATACTGCAGCTAGAATTGTTGATGATGCTGATGATGATGATGATAATGTTGTTGTTGATCATGCTGATGATGATGATGATGATGTTACTGATAATGTTGTTGATGATGATGATGATGGTGATGGTGATGATGATGATGATGATGATTATGATGGTGGTGATGGTGATGACGCTGGTGTTAGCTGATGTTAGTTGGAGTTGGAAATATGGGAAAGTAGAATATGTAATGATTATATCATGCTGATGTTACATGTAGCTGCAGTAGTGCATTAGTATCAATACTGCAGTTAGAGATGATGATGATGATGATGATGATGATGATGATGATGATAATGTTGTTGTTGATGATGTAAGTTGGAGTTTGGTATGAGGGATGAGGGATAGTAGTGAATGTAATGATTATAGCATACTGATGTTACATGTAGCTGTAGTAGTGCATTAGTATCAATTCTGCAGCTAGAAATGTTGATGATGCTAATGATGATGATAATGTTGTTGTTGATGATGATGATGATGATGTTGTTGATGATGATCATCATCATGATGTTGATGATGATGATGATGATGATGATGATGATGATGGTGGTGATGGTGATGATGCTGGTGTTAGCTGATGTTAGCTGGAGTTGGGAATATGAGATAGTAGTATATGTAATGATTATAGCATGCTGATGTTACATGTAGGTGTAGAAGTGCATAAGTATCAATACTGCAGTTAGAGATGATGATGATGATGATGATGATGATGATGATGATGATGATGATGATGATGATGTTAGTTTGAGTTGGGAATGAGGGACAGTAGTATATGTTATGATTATAGTATGCTGATGTTACATGTAGCTGTAGTAGTGCATTAGTATAAAAACTTCAGTTAGAAATGTTGATGATGATGATGAATGATGATGATGATGGTGTTAGTTTGAGTTGGGTATAAGGGATAGTAGTATTATGTAATGATTATATCATGCTGATGTTACATGTAGCTGTAGTAGTGCATTAGTATAAAAACTGCAGTTAGAGATAATGATAATGATGATGATGATGATGATGATGTAAGTTGGAGTTTGGTATGATGGATGGCAGTATATGTAATGATTGTAGCATGCTGATGTTACATGTAAGTGTAGTAGTGCATTAGTATAAATACTGCAGTTGGAAATGATGATGATGACGATGATAATGTTGTTGTTGATGATGTAAGCTGGAGATTGGTTTGAGGGATAGAAGTGAATATAACGATTATAGCATACTGATGTTACATGTAGCTGTAGTTATGCATTGGTATTAATACTGCAGTAAGAAATGATGATGATGATGATGATGATGATGATGATGATGATGATGATGATGATGGTGATGATGTTACTTTAGACAGAGATGATGATGATGATGTTAGTTGGAGTCGGTAATGATTAAACCATGCTGTTGTTACATGTAGGTGTAGTAGTGCATTAGTATAAATGCTGCAGGTAGAGATGTTGATGATGATGATGATGATGTTGTTGTTGATGATGTAAGTTGGAGTTTGGTATAAGGGATAGTAGTGAATGTAATGATTATAGCATACTGATGTTACATGTAGCTGTAGTAGTGCATTAGTATCAATACTGCAGCTAGAATTGTTGATGATGCTGATGATGATGATGATAATGTTGTTGTTGATCATGCTGATGATGATGATGATGATGTTACTGATAATGTTGTTGATGATGATGATGATGGTGATGGTGATGATGATGATGATGATGATTATGATGGTGGTGATGGTGATGACGCTGGTGTTAGCTGATGTTAGTTGGAGTTGGAAATATGGGAAAGTAGAATATGTAATGATTATATCATGCTGATGTTACATGTAGCTGCAGTAGTGCATTAGTATCAATACTGCAGTTAGAGATGATGATGATGATGATGATGATGATGATGATGATGATAATGTTGTTGTTGATGATGTAAGTTGGAGTTTGGTATGAGGGATGAGGGATAGTAGTGAATGTAATGATTATAGCATACTGATGTTACATGTAGCTGTAGTAGTGCATTAGTATCAATTCTGCAGCTAGAAATGTTGATGATGCTAATGATGATGA
>CM055906.1:22575088-22580088 GCA_029582155.1 Panopea generosa | reverse complement strand
GATGTTAGTTGTAGTTGGGAATATGGGGAAGTAGTATATGTAATGATTATAGCATGCTGATGTTAAATGTAGCTGCACTAGTGCATTAGTATCAATACTGCAGTTAGAGATGATGATGATGATGATGATGATGATGATGATGTAAGTTGGAGTTGGGTATGATGGATAGCAGTATATGTAATGATTATATGATGCTGATGTTACATGTATGTGTAGTAGTGCATTAGTATAAATACTGCAGTTAGAGATGATAATGATGATGATGATGATGATGTTGATGATAATGTTGTTGTTAATGATGTATGTTGGAGTTTGGAATTAGGGATAGTAGTGAAAGTAATGATTATAGCATACTGATGTTACATGAAGCTATAGTAGTGCATTAGTATCAATACTGCAGCTAGAAATGTTGATGATGCTGCTGATGATGATAATGTTGTTGTTGATGATGTAAGTTGGAGTTTGGTATGAGAGATAGTAGTGAATGTAATGATTATAGCATACTGATGTTACATGTAGCTGTAGTAGTGCATTAGTATCAATACTGCAGCTAGAAATGTTGATGATGCTGATAATGATGATAATGTTGTTGTTGATGATGATAATGTTGTTGTGATGATGATGATGATGATGATGATGATGATGATGTGATGGTTTTGGTGATGGTGATGATGATTATGATGATGGTGGTGATGGTGATGACGCTGGTGTTAGCTGATGTTAGTTGGAGTTGGGAATATGGGAAAGTAGTATATGTAATGATTATATCATGCTGATATAACATGTATGTGTAGTAGTGCATTAGTATAAATACTGCAGTTAGAGATGATAATGATGATGATGATGATGATGTTGATGATGATGTTGTTGTTAATGATGTATGTTGGAGTTTGGAATGAGAGATAGTAGTGAAAGTAATGATTATAGCATACTGATGTTACATGCAGCTGTAGTAGTGCTTAGTATCAATACTGCAGCTAGAAATTTGATGATGCTGCTGATGATGATAATGTTGTTGTTAATGATAAGGATGATAATGTTGTTGTTGATGATGATGATGATGATGATGATGATGATGATGATGGTGGTGATGGTGATGACGCTGGTGTTAGCTGATGTAAATCGGATTTGGGAATATGGGAAAGTAGTTTATCTAATGATTATAGCATGCTGATGTTACATGTAGGTATAGTTGTGCATTAGTATAAATACTGCAGCTAGAGATGTGGATGGTGATGATGATGATGTTAGTTGGTGTTGGGTATAAGAGATAGTAGTTTATGTAATGACTATAGCATGCTGATGTTACATGTAGCTGTAGTATAGCATTAGTATAAATACCGCAGTTTGTGATGTTGATGCTGCTGCTGCTTCTGCTGATGATTATGATGATGATGATGATATTAGTTGAAGTTGGGTATGAGAGATAGTAGTATATGAAATGATTATAGCATGCTGATGTTTCATGTAGCTGTAGTAGTGTATTAGTATTAATACTGCAATAAGAAATGATGATGATGATGATGATGATGATGTTAGTTTGAGTTGGGAATGAGGGACAGTAGTATATGTTATGATTATAGCATGCTGATGTTACATGTAGCTGTAGTAGTGCATTAGTATAAAAACTTCAGTTAGAAATGTTGATGATGATGATGATGATGATGATGATGATGATGATGATGTTAGTTGGAGTTGGGTATAAGGGTTAGTAGTATTATGTAATGATTATATCATGCTGATGTTACATGTATGTGTAGTAGTGCATTAGTATAAAAATCTCAGTTAGAAATGTTGATGATGATGATGAATGTTGATGATGATGATGTTAGTTGGAGTTGGGTATAAGGGATAGTACTATTATGTAATGATTATATCATGCTGATGTTACATGTAGGTGTAGTAGTGCATTAGTATAAATGCTGCAGTTAGAGATGTTGATGATGAAGATGATGTTGTTGTTGATGATGTAAGTTGGAGTTTGGTATAAGGGATAGTAGTGAATGTAATGATTATAGCATACTGATGTTACATGTAGCTGTAGTAGTGCATTAGTATTAATACTGCAGTAAGAAATGATCTTGATGATGATGTCGATGATGATGATGATGTTACTGTAGCCAGAGATGATGATGATGATGTTAGTTGGAGTTGGTAATAATTAAAGCATGCTGTTGTTACATGTAGGTGTAGAAGTGCATTAGTATAAATGCTGCAGTTAGAGATGTTGATGATGATGATGATGATGTTGTTGATGATGTTAGTTGGAGTTTGGTATAAGGGATAGTAGTGAATGTAATGATTATAGCATACTGATGTTACATGTAGCTGTAGTAGTGCATTAGTATCAATACTGCAGCTAGAATTGTTGATGATTATGATGATGATTATGTTGTTGTTGATGATGATGATGATGATGTTGATGATACTGATGTTGTTGATGATGATGATGATGATGATGATTATCATGTTGATAATTATGATGATGATGGTGGTGGTGATGATGATGACGCTGGTGTTAGCTGATGTTAGTTGGAGTTGGGAAAATGGGAAAGTAGTATATGTAATGATTATATCATGCTGATATTACATGTAGGTGTAGAAGTGCATAAGTATCAATACTGCAGTTAGAGATGATGATGATGATGATGATGATGTAAGTTGGAGTTGGGTATAAGTGATAGTAGTGTATGTAATGATTATATCATGCTGATGTTACATGTAGCTGCAGTAGTGCATTAGTATCAATACTGCAGTTAGAGATGATGATGATGATGATGATGATGATGATGGTGATGTTAGTTGGAGTTGGGTATGATGGATAGCAGTAAAGGTAATGATTATATCATGCTGATGTTACATGTATGTGTAGTAGTGCATTAGTATAACTACTGCAGTTAGAGATGATGATGATGATGATGATGATGATGATGATGATGATGATGATGTTGATGCTAATGTTGTTGTTGATGATGTAAGTTGGAGTTTGGTATGAGGGATAGTAGTGAATGTAATGACTATAGCATGCTGATGTTACATGTAGGTGTAGTAGTGCATAAGAATCAATACTGCAGTTAGAGATGTTGATGATGCTGGTGATGATGATAATGTTGTTGATGATGATGATGATTATGATGAATATGATGATGATGATGGTTGTGATGGTGATGACGCTGGTGTTAGCTGATGTTAGTCGGATTTGGGAATATGGGAAAGTAGTTTATCTAATGATTATAGCATGCTGATGTTACATGTAGGCGTAGTTTTGCATTAGTATAAATACTGCAGCTAGAGATGTGGATGGTGATGATGATGATGTTAGTTGGTGTTGGGTATAAGAGACAGTAGTTTATGTAATGACTATAGCATGCTGATGTTACATGTAGCTGTAGTATTGCATTAGTATAAATACCGCAGTTAGAGATGATGATGATGACAATAACGATGATGATGATGTTCGCTGTTGTTGGGTATAATGGATAGTAGTATATGTAATGATTATAGCATGCTGTTGTTACATGAAGCTGTAGTAGTGCATAAGTATAAATACTGCAGTTAGAGATGATGATGATGATAATGATGATGATGATGATGATGATGATGATGTGATGTGATGTTAGTTTGAGTTGGATATAATAGTAGTATATATAATGATTATAGCATGCTGTTGTTACATGCATCTGTAGTAGTGCATTAGTATTAATACTGCAATAAGAAATGATGATGATGATGATGATGATGATGATGATGATGTAAGTTGGAGATGGGTATGATGGATAGCAGTATATGTAATGATTATAGCATGCTGATGTTACATGTATGTGTAGTAGTGCATTAGTATAAATACTGCAGTTAGAGATGTTGACGATGATGATGATGATAATGATGATGATGATGTTAGTTTGAGTTGGGAATGAGGGACAGTAGTATATGTTATGATTATAGCATGCTGATGTTACATGTAGCTGTAGTAGTGCATTAGTATAAAAACTTCAGTTAGAAATGTTGATGATGATGATGAATGATGATGATGATGATGATGATGATGTTAGTTGGAGTTTGGTATAAGGGTTAGTAGTATTATGTAATGATTATATCATGTTGATGTTACATGTATGTGTAGTAGTGCATTAGTATAAAAATCTCTGTTAGAAATGTTGATGATGATGATGAATGTTGATGATGATGATGTTAGTTGGAGTTGGGTATAAGGGATAGTACTATTATGTGATGATTATATCATGCTGATGTTACATGTAGGTGTTGTAGTGCCTTAGTATAAATGCTGCAGTTAGAGATGTTGATGATGAAGATGATGTTGTTGTTGATGATGTAAGTTGGAGTTTGGTATAAGGGATAGTAGTGAATGTAATGATTATAGCATACTGATGTTACATGTAGCTGTAGTAGTGCATTAGTATTAATACTGCAGTAAGAAATGATGATGATGATGATGATGATGATGATGATGATGATGATGTTACTGTAGCCAGAGATGATGATGATGATGTTAGTTGGAGTTGGTAATAATTAAAGCATGCTGTTGTTACATGTAGGTGTAGGAGTGCATTAGTATAAATGCTGCAGTTAGAGATGTTGATGATGAAGATGATGTTGTTGATGATGTAAGTTGGAGTTTGGTATAATGGATATTAGTGAATATAATGATTATAGCATACTGATGTTACATGTAGCTGTAGTAGTGCATTAGTATCAATACTGCAGCTAGAATTGTTGATGATTATGATGATGATTATGTTGTTGTTGATGATGATGATGATGATGTTGATGATACTGATGTTGTTGATGATGATGATGATGATGATAATTATCATGTTGATAATTATGATGATGATGGTGGTGGTGATGATGATGACGCTGGTGTTAGCTGATGTTAGTTGGAGTTGGGAAGGTGGGAAAGTAGTATATGTAATGATTATATCATGCTGATATTACATGTAGGTGTAGAAATGCATAAGTATCAATACTGCAGTTAGAGA